>CM060248.1:96480094-96722594 GCA_030684275.1 Acipenser oxyrinchus oxyrinchus | reverse complement strand
AGGGAGGTTCGCTCTTAGCAATCTTGTTCTGAACTGTTGCAATCAGTTGGAGGCTTGACTATCTGTGTCTATTTATTTTGCATCAGAAGGGGAGGCTGAACTGTGATCCTACTTTTGAACTGGAAGAGATGATCCTGGAGTCTAAACCTCTCCACAAAAAGAAGAAACGATTAGCTAAAAGTAAATCGAAAGATGCCACTAAAGAATCTTGCCCACTGGTGAGTAGGATTTCATAATGCTTGTAGTTTACAAAAGAAAAACTAATGCTAATTCTAATTAAAATCAATAACACACAAAAGGGTATTCAAATATGATCCAATATACGCATGCCTAGGGGTGTTGTTCGGCATGAAGCGAAGCCAAGTGCCATTAAACAGCCTGGGCCTGCAGATATTGCACCTTATTTGAGCATCCTAAGTGTGTTGACACTACATTCTCTAAAGAAAATATTATCAAAATCATTACAAACACTTTTTTCCAGCTGTTCTTTTATTTTTAAGAAATACTATATGTTGATTTTGGACTGAACCATTTCATGACAAGGAGGCGTCAGGTTGTATAAGAGACGTCATTTCGCACAGTTTGAGCAGCCAGAACCTCTCAGCTTCACTTCTATGGCAAGCCAAATTATCATTTAAAGATATCTTAAAATGATTTCCAGGTATCTTTAAATGGAGCTTAAATAAGATATCTAAAATGCATTTTCAGATATCTTTAAATAATTTTAGGATATCTCAAAATGTTTTTGAGATATCTTTAAATCATTTTCAGGTATCTCTAAATCATTTAGCGATATCACTAAATAATGTTAGGTTACTTACCGTAGCCCTGGTTCCCTGAAAGAGAAGACGACCACCAACGACATTATGTATGGGATATGCCTGCCCATTGTGTAGGTATTGCTGAGCACTCTATCCCAGAGCTGCCGGCAGGCCCCTTCCTGGGGTGACGCACTCGGTCCCGCCCACCAAATGATTAAAACCGTCATCCTGAGGAAGCCATTTCTCTTTTTCCATCGAACCTATGAGGGCGACCGATGCGACCTCGCGGTTGGTGGTCGTCTTCTCTTTCAGGGAACCAGGGTCACGGTAAGTAACCTAACGTTCCCTTTCAATCCGAAGATGACCACCAACAACATTATGTATGGAATAATGTATAACAGAGCCGTTGCGAGGGAGAAGGAACGGCAGCATATGAGGGACGCATCAGAACCTCATTAACCCCAGGGTTAACAGTGTGATCTTACACCCTCAAGGACCCTCGTGCCTAATGAAGGCAGGGCAGGATCTACCACATTAAGGCGGTACAAATATCAGACAATGAGGCCCCTCTGAAGAGGGCCCAAGATGTAGCTCACAATCCAATGTGACAGACGCTGCTTTGAGAGGGGCTGTCCTAGGGTCCGTGTCCCATGACAGACAAAGAGCTGGTCAGAATGACGCAGAGCTCTTGTCCTATCCACGTAGCATCTCAATGCCCGCACTAGGCAGAGGAAATTCAATCTCTCATCCTCCTCCGAAGAAAACGGGGGTGGATGGAAGTTCTACAGACTGATTAAACTGGAAAGCTGTGATCACCTGCGGGGAGGAAAGCAGGGTTTGTATGCAGTGATACCCTGCTGCCATTGTCTCAAATATGCATGCAGGAGCTGTGCACCGACAGCGCCTGCAGCTCACTGACCTGGATAGTGGAGGTGATAGCCACGAAGAAGGTTGTCTTCATAGACAGATACTTCAACTCTATGGAGTACATGGGCTCAACCGGGGCCTTCGTGAGAGCCTCTAGTACAATATCAAGGCTCCATTCGGGGAGAACAGTCCTCCTGGGAGGACATAATCGCAGCGCGCCTTTAAGAAACCGGGTAGCCAAAAAAGCACACCTGGAGATTCCGAATCCATGGGGGCATGGCATGCAGAAATAGCCGCTAAATACACCTTCAAAGTGGAAGGTGACCTAGCAGCATCAAGCAGTTCTTGCAGAAACTGTAAGACAATTGGCATGGGGCAAGAGATTGGGTCATGACTCTTAGACAGACACCAATTCTGGCATACAACAACCTAGTGGAATCTGCCCTAGCGTTCTGCAAAGTACCCACAACCGCATTTGATAGCCCGAGGAGTAACCAGCGGTCCCTTTCAGGGGCCAGACCCATAACTGGAACCTGCCCAGTTCCGGGTGCCAAAGAGTGCCTCTCGTCTGACTGTGGAGACCCAGGCGAAGTGGGATCTCCCAGGGCTGGCCTTGTAAAAGCTGGCACAGTGTCGAGAACCAGATTCTCCTGGGCCACCTGGGGGCCACTAGGACAACTGACACCTTCTCTAACTGGACCTTTTCGAGAAAGGCCGGGAGCAGCGGTATAAGCAGGAAATCGTACAAAAACACTTTGGGCCATTCGTGCGCTAAGGCGTCGACGCCAAGTGGACCACCTAAGCGATGGAGGGAGTACCACAGGGGGCAGTGTGTCATCTCCGCCGAGACAAAGAGATCGACCTGCGCCTTCCCAAATTGTTCCCAAATATGCTCCACCACCTGAGGTTGAAGTCACCATTCTGACGGAAGAGGACCCTCCCTCGAGAGGAAGTCTGCTGCCCAATTCAGCACTCCCGGGGTGTGCGTCGCCCGCAGGGACAGCAAGTTCCTCTGAGCCCACATTAAGAGCCTGAATGCAATGCAACCCCGGGGACCATAGGCCATCCTGGTGGTTGACATACTCCACCACTGTTGTGTTGTCCATCCAGATTAACATGTGTACCTCGCAGCACTGGGAGGAAGTGGTGGAAAGCAAGGGAGACGGCCTGCAACTCCAGCATGTTTATATGCAGGGATGTCCAGCGGTCCGGCCAGGATCCGCACACACCTCTGCCTTCCCAGACTGCCCCCCAACCCAAGATGGAGGCGTCTGTTGTCACCACTTGGCGGTTTAACACCACTCCCATCCACACACCCTCTCGCAGGTGAGAGGTCGTCCTCCACCAGCGTAGGGCTGCCGAGCACGTATGAGACACTGCCAGCCGACAGTGTCTGTCATGCTTGGGATGTAGGTGGAATGCATTGAGCCACGCTTGTAGCGGGAGCATGCAGAGTAGACCCAGCTGAATGGCCGATATGGCTGTGGCCATCAGACTCAACAGTTTTTGTCACAACATCAGACTGACCTGTGATCCCTGTCGAAACAGGGAGTGGTGACCTTGGATAGCTGCTACTCTGTCGTCGTGGAGTCCAGCCGGAGCCCCAAGTACATCGTGCACTGCACCGGTGTAAGCCGACTCTATGCATCGTTGATGCTCTGTCACAACCGCCGTGTGGGCCACTGCTCCCTCTCAGGACTGGGAACAAATCAACCAGTCGTCAAGATCGCTTATTATTCTGATCCCCTGCACGCACTTGGAAAATATACGAGGAGCTAGGGAGAGGCCGAATGGCAGCACAGCAAACTCAGAAATGCTTCCCTGAAAAAAGAAGCGGAGTTACTTCCTGTGCTCTAGACGAATGGGAACATGAAAGTATGCGTCCTGTAAGTCCACGGTGGTGAACCAGCTGCCCAGCTGTACAGACTGGAGAATGTGACTGTGAGTCAGCATTTGGAACCTCCTTTCTTTTAAGAACTCGTTTAGAAGCCTCAGGTCTAGGATGGGGCGAAGGCCGCCATCTTTTTTGGGCACCAGAAAATATCTTGAGTAGTACCCCTACGAGACGAATAGCTCACTTGCACAGCAAGATGGCTACTTCCTTCTGAAGTACCGAGGCCTGGAGAGGGTCTGTCACAAAAGTATTTGTGATTCCTTGAAAGGGAGGAGGTCCCAAGCGGAACTGGAGCATGTAACCGTTGTGCACGGTGGCGAGCACCCAGGTGTCCGAGGTGCAGGCACGCCAGTGTTGCAGCTGGTGTGCCGAAAAGGGGGTCTGAGGTTGCAAGGCCTCAGGGGCCCTGCTGGGGCTGCTGAGGTTGTGGCAGGGCAGTTTGATGAGGCTGCCTTGGGCGGTGGCCCTGGAACGCTTCCTGGGATGCTGATTTGTGGGCTAGCCACGTCCTGCATTTCCTCTGTTGCCGGTTGTTCGCTGCTGGTGAACCCTGTAGGCGATGCCTTTGGTCACCCAGTGGAGCCGTGGGAACTGGAACTGTCCTGGTGACAGTCTGCTTCGGAGGAGCTCGCCAGCAGTTTGACCAGGCCCCCGCTTCAGCACGCTTGGACCTGAGGCCGGACGATCCCAGGAGGAGCGTACCTCCTCCATGAAGTCCGGGAATTTTTGAGGGCAAGGAGCCATCGCCATGCGCCCGAATACGGACCGACGTGGCTCTGCTGCTTGCGTCCAGGGGACCTACAAAACGCTGCAGCGCGCCCCATCAGTGCCGATGTCGCCCAACAACAGTGGAGCTGGCTTCTGAGGCCACCTTGAAGCTAGGTCCGCCTCGGCAGGGGGTTTGGGCTCCCCTCCTACCTCCATGCCAGAGGAGAAGGAGGCTGCATCCCAGAAGGCCGCTATAGAGAGCATGTCCTCCTGTGCCAGCTGGGACACCTCTTCCCATTCACCCTGATCTCCCCTGAGGGAGGGAGGTTACGGTAGTTGGGGCGGTATTGGAGCTGGGACTGCGGCCGGAGCTGCAGGTGCTTGTCAAGACAGGATGTCCAGGACCTGGGCCATCTGAGCCTTCAGGTCCATAATGTCCCTGGCCTGTTTAGAACGCTTCACCCTTCTTGCCTACGGGGATGGAGAGCTACTACGGGGGGGGGCCTGAGCATTGGGGATGTCCAGCAGGATGTCCTGGGACAGTTCATGGAGGAGGGACTCTCGGGCTCCGAGAGTCACCAACAGTCCAGCCACCGAGGGTGCGGAACTCGCCCCTTGTGGCCCGCTCCAACCTGTTCTCCTTCACCCGGGCTGAAAAGCCAAGACAGATACTGCAGGCCACCTCACTCTTGAGGGCCAAGGTGGCATGCTGGACGCCCAAACACCGTATACAGAGGGTATCCCCAAACTGCACGAGATGACATTTCTTATACAATAAATGATACCCTGCACATTATAGTAGTAGTAACTGAGTAGTACACATTTCTGTAGAACCTTTATTTCCGAGGGTAGAGCTAAAAAGTGAAAACATTGTTTTCATGTGCTTTTTTAAAATATATAATATTGTATTCTTGCTTCATTTTATGCGTATTGATGGTATTGCGGTTCATCGAACATGACTTTTCAAAGCCTGCCCATTTGCAACAGTGTCTGGAAACTGTACGCCAGGATTTCATCATATTCAACAGGGAAAAGTAAGTACTTTTGTAACCTTTCCCATTGATTTTAAGGAAACAGTATTGTGTCATTCCAGTAACATAGCTTATACTTTTCCATTATTTTCACAATTTTTTCAAATGAAAACTGGGGGTGACTATGTAAAGTAATGTAAAAAAAATAGCATAAACCTAGACCTAATTTGTGCACATGAATGCTTTTCTAAGCAATATTAAAGAAACTGGACAGTTATACTCAGATTTCTTAAGGTGTCAGAGACTGCAATGAACTTGTTTTAAGGATAACTTGAAGTTAGTAGGTACCTCCAAAGCAAGGCAGCTTTTCTTCTAAGCATTGTCTTTTCAGTATATGCATATTCTAAGTATAAAATATAAGCATATAACCAACGAGAGGGGGACCATTTATAGAATTTAGTAGTGCCAATAAGGAAAATTGATTTTAAAAAACTGTTTAGGACACCTTTAAATATATAACTGTCACAGTGAGGACCATATGGGGATCACAATTGGCTTAAGAGCTGCCTGTTGGTACCAGGACTGTACTAAGTTCCAAAGGAATGACTTCACTTTTACTAATATCTAACCTCCAAAAGGTATTGAGACAGAATACATATTGGAGATTAGTCTACAATATATGCTGCCCCTCACACACAACTGAAATGTAAGCCAATTGTCACAGGATGTTGTGTGGTCTGGTGGTTAAAGAAAAGGAGGCTTTGTGGTCCAGTGGTTGAAGAAAAGGGCTTGTAACCAGGAGGTCCCCGGTTCAAATCCTGACTCACTCACTGACTCACTGTGTGACCCTGAGCAAGTCACTTAATCTCCTTGTGCTCCGTCTTTCGGATGAGACATTGTTGTAAGTGACTCTGCAGCTGCTGCATAGTTCACACCCTAGTCTCTGTAAGTCGCCTTGGATAAAGTTGTCTGCTAAATAAACAAATCCCGGCTCACTCACTGACTCATTGTGTGACCCTGAGCAAGTCCACTTAACCTCCTTGTGCTCCATCTTTCGGGTGAAACATTGTTCTAAGTGACTCTGCAGCTGATACATAGTTCACACACCCTAGTCTCTGTAAGTCGCCTTGGATAAAGGTGGATAAATAAACAAATAATAATAATAATAATAATCTTTGCAAGTTTACACAGTACTGTCAATCAACAAATTTGGAGATGAAAATTTGATTTTTGTTCCCATCACAGGCACAAAGTAAATAACCCCAGGAAATGAACTGGTTTATAAAGCAAACATCAGAAAGAAACTCTTTATTGATTTAGCGTCCCCAGTGAACGTGTGGTATTTTGCGAGATTTTACCTAGGCAAATGAAAAGTCTCTGCAGTGGTCTCACAGCCGCTGTGCATTTTCATAGGGAATATATTGCTTCCTGCAATGTTCCTTTAGTCTAGACTGTATATACTGTATGTAGCTGATTCATGGCCTAAAGTTAAGTGATGATACTGTCCACAAAATATTTCAAATTCTTAAAAAACTCATATAACCATTTCTAAGTGCAATTGAATTATTCTTAAAAACAAGGTATGTGAATTAAACTCACCTCTTTACAATATATGCTAGTTTATGTAGATGGGTTTATTTTACATAGCTGGGAGTAGCTGGTAGTGGTATTTTTCCAGCAAGTTGGATTTCTCTAACTCACTGCTACTATGTATTCAAATCATTACCAACCTTGCAAAATTAATGGTGTTCTACTGAACTGAGAGTGAAGTTTTCCTCTCTTTGAGACTTATAGCTAAGCTTCTGGGGGATTGTTAAAACATGTGGGAGCGAATGTTCATTATTAATCCAATCACATATTCTTTCAGGTTAAGAAGACAAGGACAGAGCATGCAGACAACCAGTCCTGAAAGCGAAACTACTAATCCCACCCAGGGGAAAGTGCAAGACGGACATAACAACAATATGCCTGGGCCAGTTGATGGCTCTGTGGTCTGCCACAGCTAGTTGAAAATACAAAGCCCATAGCATGCCATCAGCTGTGGAAAGATCCCACCAGAGTTAGAATGGGAACAATCATTGTAAGCCTATCAAAATTCTGGTTCAACATTAATCAACTCCACAAAAGGTTACCTTGTTCTTTTCAAAGGCAGGCTACGGCTATGGCTGCACACTAATGAATAAGAAGCTCTGATCAAAATCCATTCCACAAATAAATGCCACATTTTAAAACACCTGCTGCTTAGCCTTTAGAATATGAGCCTTCAAACCTTCTTGTGCGGCATGGATGTGTGCGGCATAAACTAGTGCCCACAATACCTCTATCTGTGCTGTGGCTTTTTAATTGTTTTATACTGACAGAATTTCACACTTGAGTGGTGTTTTACAGAAATCAGTGTATGGGAGACCGGGGTTGGTTGTCACACCTGTTGGTTGTCAGACTAAATGGCGCAGACAAGTGATAATAATACTGAAATGTGTGTTCCATTGTCTGGAACTCAGCCATCTTGTAATTTGAGGTCAATTCCATCTAACATAAAGGTTAGCACATATTTCATTTTTTTCATTCCCAAAGTAAAAATCTATATTTTTTATGTTCACATAAAAAGTAAAAATACAACTTTTTCTGTTATTGTACACAGTAGAAACTTTATGTTATTTTAAAAAAAAAAATGTTGCATTATTGTCTACTGTAAAAGCAAGAACATACTTTGTGACAACCAACCCCAGTATGGGGCAGGTTGTCACAGGTGACCGGCGCATTTTCAACCGTCTAAATATCATATTTGGAATAAAGTTATGCTGAAATAAAAAAAAAAACCTCAATTTGTACGTGAAGAGTTATTCTTCTATATAACAAGAACTTCGCAGAATGTCACTAGATTGAGGAAAATAATAAAAGAGTAAAAAGTGTGACAACCATCCCCGGTCTCCCCTATATATACTACATGTAAAACCTGATTGCATATCAAGAGATCCCTTCGATATAAATACGATTCTACTGCAAATGACTAGTCTAATATTTTTGTCTGTCCTGTATGTCATTTTCAGTTGGGTTTACTAATGTTCTAATTAAAGTTTAGAAACGTAAAGGTATAACCTACGGCACATGCAAGATTATCTAATTCACCTCTGGATGTAAAAATAGCCTTTGTTTCTGCATTTTACATGTTTTGCATCCCTCAAATAATTAGTTAAGAGAAAGTGTACAATTATTCTGCAGCAGAAACTCCTACTTCCCCTATTGTATTAGGGAGCAGTTACTGTATTTGAAAAAAAAATGTCTACTTCAGAAAATGATGTTTTTCAGAAAGAAAAAACAAATCTTTTAGAAACTGTAAAAGCTTTATTATCAGTACCTTTGTATTTTCAACAATGCTGGCCCAGTAACTGTTAAGTTTAAAGAGTAAGTTGCTTCAAATGTGTATTGAAATGCCTTTTTACATTTCTGTTATTGTTTAGAGGTGTTTGCAATAATTCTTAGTGGTTCCAAGTTCTGCTGTTCCAATATTGAGTTCATATTTTTTCTCTCTAAATCTTTGCGCTTGTCTAGACAGAGCATCCTAAATGTCAGCAATGAACAACCTTCCTCTTTTCATTTAAATCATTTCACAATGTGGCCTTTCAATGACCAGTCCCACTTATTCTACATTTATACAGACAGAGAGTAGGAATAACTAAGAATGATAGCAAACACTATAAATAGCAATTCAAATGTTTTTTTTTAATCTTTTCCATGCGCATTTTAAGCTTACATCACATCCACTTTGTCAATTAAGTCGACAACTCCTGCATATATGCAATCTGAATCGGAGATTTGCCTAAAATACACATGAAATATAATTTCTACTGCACAACTATTGAAAAAGCGTGGCAATAGTATAATGCTAATAAAGTCCACCTTTTTTTTTGTTTTAATAAATTTAGTCGTTGCCAATTATTTTTTTATTATTTTCTCCCAATTTGGAATGGCCAATTATTTTATTATGCTCAGCTCACCACTACCACCCCTGCGCTGACTCAGGAGGGCGAAGACGAACACATGCTGTCCTCCGAAGCGTGTGCCATCAGCCGACCACTTTTTTTTCACACTGCGGACTCACCATGCAGCTACCCAAGAGCTACAGCGTCGGAGGACAACGCAGCTCTCGGGCAGCTTACAGGCAAACCCACCGGCGCCCGGCCAGACTACAGGGGTTGCTGATGCGCGGTGAGACGCGGACACCCTGGCCGACTTAACCCTCCCTCCCCCTGGGCAGCGCCGCCAATTGAGCCGCCTCTGGAAGCTCCCGTCCTCGGTCGGCAAAGGAATAGCCTGGACTCGATCTCGTGACTGCATTCCACGTGGAGCACCTTTACTGGATGCGCCACTCGGGAGCCCCCAAAGTCCACCTTTTTAAATTACAACTTCAGATAACTGAGGGAGGCAAAAAGCTAGCTGATTGTGTGGGCATCTTAGATTAATGTTGTATGAAATTATCTGACAAACGACAAATTGACACAAAGGTTCAAATGAGGTTTTCTTCTTGAGCTGGTAACTGTGATTGATTTGAAAGCAGCCACAGTGACTCAGAACAGTGGTTTGCTGGTGGGCTTGCTGTTTGGCATCAGGAGGTAGACAGTATGTTGCAGCCTCTAGATGGGATCTAAACTCCCCTGCAGACATTCTGAGACTTCAGATATCAGACAATCATGCAGGTAAAGAACTACAAAAATAAACACGGCTATAAAGACAAAATTCAAAGTATTATGAAAAAGTAGATCACCGTGACCTTCTGTACACCTACATTATGTACATGTAATGTACAAACGTGTGACATATTCTATAGACAGACAGACCTGTATATCCCTAGGATCTGATATTATTAAATTGTCCTAATCACGTTTCATCACAATCACAAGCTGTAAAGCATCACACATACTATGCATCTCCAACAGGGGGTAATACATATCTGATTGCATTTTTCTATGACCACTTTTTCTCAGTTTATGATAAGGAGTTGTAATAAAATCATAAGGCAGATATTTTAAACATTCTGTTCTATCAGGCTCAGGCCCCAAACGTTTTTTTTGTCGGTAGCCCTGAATGTTTGGGTCCTCTCGGAAAAGGCAGTAGATAGTCCTAAATATGTATCTGTGTCACCCAGACCTCTTGTGACCTACAGTAACTGGCACTGGCTAATCTTACAGTGGCCACCTTGCAGGAAATAATGCAGGTGTGTGTCTCTTCTTGGTATAATGCAAATGTTAGGCTGGGGAAGTTAATTACTAATTTGAAATCATTTTGCACCGCCTTCTTATAAGTGGGGACTTTTGCATAGTGCATTACCAAGCAACTGTTTTATAATTTACAGCACACCCATCTATCACGTAAGGATCAAAGCTTATTTTCCCACAGTGCTGTTGAAAGCAGTATAGGCCCTGACTCTTTCATTTGTTTGTTTATATTTATTGCACGTCTTGAATCTTGCGTTATTTTTTTTTACTACAGTACAGTATAACATTGAATTTAATTCAAGGGGTTTCCACTTGGTTCTATTACCTTTACATACAGATCTCCTGAAAAGCGAGGAAGAAAAGGCTTGCCATTGCTTAATGAAATTATAAAACAGTCATTGTTGCATTCTAAGTATTACATACTGTATGTGTTGTCTGATTCTGTTAAATTGTATATTCAAACAGTTTACATTTTGTATAGTAGTTTATCAGGCACAACAAGACATAAAGCATTTGGGTGATATTTTTTAAAAGAAATATGTCGACATTTGATTAAGACCCTAAATAAAAAAAACAATAGTGATTTGAAGAGAAATGTATATTTTATTGCAGTGTTACTGAGAAGATATACGTAGATACCAAATATGGTTTACTCTCAGCCTGTGGTAGGCTTGTTTAACAAAAATGTAGATACCTTATTAAATTAACCAAAATACTTTAATAAATCATTTGTTTTGGACTGAACTATATTTAGATGATCAAAGCCAACATCAAGAGAATGAAAGGAACAACATCCAGGACCCTATAAACAGTGCTGGCCAGACAGCAAAAAGAAGGGAGGTCATGATTGCTGGGGACTCCATATTGAGAAACACAGCAAGTTCATTGCACAGTCTGGAACCCCTTACTACAACAGTGTGCTGCCTTCCAGGAGCCTCTGTCAAGCACATCACTGAGAGCGTGGACAGGCTCCTAGAACGAACAGGAGACGACTCGGTAGTAGTCGTCCACATCGGTACAAACAGCATTGGAAGAGACATCCCTGCAAAACAAATTCAGAGATCTAGGAAGGAAATTAAAAGACGAGACCAAAACAGTGGTATTTTCTGGGATACTGCCGGCATCTTGCAAAGGACCATGTGGACAGCTGAAAATAAATCATCTAAACGCATGGCTGAAATCGTGGTGCACACAGGAAGGCTTTGCCTTCCTTGAACATTGGGCCACATTCTACAAAGACTATCTATATAGGCGGGACCGACTGCATTTAAATAAAAAGGGAACCAATCTACTCTGAGAAAGGATCCTCAAGGAGGATCAGAAGCATTTAAAACTAGAACGGAAGGGGGGAGAAATCAACAAAAAAACAGAAGAGAGACCACATCAAAACAAGGGCAACAACTCAGGTAAGATAGTCATTAAATGTATTTATCTAAATGCTAGAAGTCTCAGAAACAAAATATTAGAACTTGAAGCTAATGCACTAACAAGTAACTACGATGTGATAGGTGTTACAGAAACTTGGTTGTCTGAGAGTGATGGAGACAAATATAATATTAGTGGGTCTACACTATATAGGAAAGACAGGCAAGACAGAAGAAACAGAGGGTTAGCGCTATACATCAAAAATAGTCTTGAAGTCTAGGTGTTAAATCTGGAAGAAAAAAACAATGCAGAATCAATATGGGTCAGAATAATGGACAAAAATTCAAAGGGCATAATAATAGGGGCATGCTATAGACTGCCAAATTCAGGCACCGAGCAAAATAATCTGTTATACAATGACATTAGAAATGTGTGCAGCAAAGGAGAAGCCATATTAATGGGGGATTTCAACTTCCCCCATATAAAATGGGAAAACCTGGTGGGGAGCACGACAGATTAAATTGAAATGGTGGAAATGACAAATGACTGCTTCCTAACACAATTTGTCAAGGCACTGCCTAGAAGGGAGGCATGCCTTGATTTAATCTTTTCAAATAACGAAGACAGAATAACTAAAACAGAGGTCAGAGAACCATTGGCAAACTCAGACCACAACATGGTCTCATTTGAAATGCTTTTTAAAACCCAAAAAATAATGACTAAAGCTAAGGTTTACAATTTTAGAAAGGCAAACTATGACGGTATGAAACAGAGACTAACAGAAGTAGACTGGAGTAAAATAGAGAAAACATCCATGGAAAAAGGATGGCTGTTTTTTAAAAATGTAATACTAGAGGCGCAAAACAATTACATCCCAAAAGTAGACTAAAGTAGTCTAAGTCTAAAACAAAATTGCCAAAATGGATCAATTTAAAAAAAAAATATTCTGTGAAAAAAGGCACTTTACAGGGACCAAGGTTTAAAAGGGACCAAGAATAAAGTACACAGAAAGAGTACTTGGAACTGCAAGCGCAAGTCAAAAAAGAAGCTAGAAAGGCCAAGAGAGAGATAGAAATGAGCACTGCTAATGGGGCTAAAACCAATTCCAAAATGTTTTTTCCAATATTATAACAAGAGAACATTCAAAGAGGAGGTAAAATATCACAAAGATACAAATGGCAAAATCATAGACAAAGAGAAAAAAATAGCAAATATATTAAATGATTACTTTTAACAAGTTTTTACAAAGGAGGATATGGCCATTGTTGGTACAGGGCTCCAGGACTAAGCGTCACTTCCGGCTCCTGTGTGCTGTCATTTCTGGTCCTTCCCTAAGCTCTGCCCACTACCCTCCCACACTTGGTTTCTGGTATAATAAGCAAAAAGTTGCATACGACACAAAAATAGGAGGAGTGGCAAACACCGTTGCAGCAGCAAAGGTCATTCAAAATGATCTAGACAGCATTCAGAAATGGGCAGACACATGGCAAATGACATTTAATATAGTAAAGTGTAAGGTACTGCATGCAGGCAGTAACAATGTTCATTATAAATACTTCATGGGAGACACTGAAATTGAAGAAGAAATCTATGAAACAGATCTAGGAGTTTATGTGGGCGGCAGTGTGGAGTAGTGGTTAGGGCTCTGAACTCTTGACTGGACGGTCGTGTGTTCAATCCCAGGTGGGAGACACTGCTGCTGTACCCTTGAGCAAGGTACTTTACCAAGATTGCTCCAGTAAACCCAACTGTATAAACGGGTAATTGTATGTAAAAAAATAATGTAATTGTATGTAAAAATAATGTGATATCTTGTAACAATTGTAAGTCGCCCTGGATAAGGGCGTCTGCTAAGAAATAAATAAGAATAATGTTGACTCAGAAATGTTTTCATCTCGACAATGTGGGGAAGCTATAAAAAAGGCCAATAAGATGCTTGGATATATAGTGAAAAGTGTTGAATTTAAATCAAGGGAAGTAATGTTAAAACTTTACAATGCATTAGTAAGACCTCATCTAGAATATTGTGTTCAGTTCTGGTCACCTTGGTACAAAAAGGATATTGCTGCTCTAGAAAGAGTGCAAAGAAGAGTGACCAGAATTATTCCTGGTTTAAAAGACATGTCATATGCACACAGGCTTAAAAAATTGAATCTATTTAGTCTTGAACAAAGAAGACTACTCGGCAATCTGATTCAAGCATTCAAAATTCTAAAAGGTATTAACAATGTCGACCAAAAGGACTTTTTCGACCTGAAAAAAGAAACAAGGACCAGGGGTCACAAACAGAGATAAGATAAAGGGGCATTCAGAACAGAAAATAGGAGGCACTTTTTTACACACAGAATTGTGAGGGTCTGGAACCAACTCCCCAGTAATGTTGTTGAAGCTGAAGCTGTTCTTATATAAAAATAAATCTGCTTTTATTGATTTCACCCAAAAACTGAAATACTCAATTATGTCAGAAGGTTATTTATACTAATACAATCCATATTTTACCTTACTGAGTCTTGCCTCTCAGTGAATGCTACCCTTATAAAAGGTTAACACAGTAAATTTGCACAGTCATTTTTTCCCCTGGTTATACTACACATTTCAGTGGTTGGCCACATTTTTCATATGCCTTACCAAACCTCTATGCACATGCTTAAGATTGATTTAATTATGCTTTATTACACTTTGCTATGCTTTTACTAGAAAGGTATGGGTGTCATACTGCACCCCCAACCAGGGAGGTTGGTGGGTAAGGTCAGCTGTATCATGTCCATTAGACTGTTAATGTCAAAGCAGTGTATATCATCATGCTTTTACACACGTTAGGCTTTTATTTTTATGAGTATCTCAGAGTGAGTAAAAAAAAAAGGCCAATTAAATTGATCTTGTCTGAAAATTGGCTCATTAAATCATTCATGAGGCACTGTTATGTCAAACTGTGGTATTATGCACAGGGTTTAACCAATCAATTTAATAAACAACAAGTTTGAATTTACAGTGGACCTTGTAGTTATGTTCTTCATTCAGTCATAATAATTATACTGTACAAAAGCTATAGCACTCCGATTTAAATGAACCAACATCTTTGTGTTGAATAATAAAAAGTCCTGAAAGTCCTTCCTTTATGTTTACTGATGCACTGAATGCAAGTGAAAATCTTAAGTTACACTGCGGTGTATGCCTAGAAATTAAAATTGAAACGAAAATAATGCAGTTAAAAATGCTTTTTTTATGACTGCATTTACACCAGATGATAAAATGCCATGTTGAAGCAGTTATACGGTAGGACAGGTGGGGCTTGATTAAACTGGGAATTTCACATAAGATAAGTCAACATACAGTACACTATTGTACATTAGACAATTATGCACAGGAAACTCAAAATCATTACCACTCTGCTAACAAAGGATTTACAGTAAGACAGTGAATTAATTCAGTAAATGCCAAACACTAATTGGTGTTCTTTTTCCAGAATCAAAACATCCATCTATTAGTTTAGTTTCTTATAATTGTATTGATCTGTTTTTATTGTAACATTATCATGGGCTCCATAAATCATTACCATCAATTATAAATACAACATGCATTTATAGCCTTTATATTTCAAATTTTGAACTACCATTGCTTACAAATCTGTCTTTAAGCCAACTAATAACTCTTATTTCTTACCATGGCACACATTTTGCTATGCTTTTAACATGGTGTAAAGCAATTAAACCATCCTAAAGACTAATCAAGTATTTCCAATGTATTGTCTAAGCCTGTGTTTACCTACTATTACCTGTGTGGAGTGGTCTGATGTGTATCTTACACTGACATCTCATTTCACGCGCAGCATGAATCATGGTCAAGGTTACACATTTTTTATATCCAGTTTTTGTTGTTGTTTTGTATTACATTTGTATTGGTCTCGCTTCCACATGGATCACCAAGTCACTAAACAAGAATTAAACCCAGAAATCAAATTCACCCAAAGTTGCGATATGCAATAATGTTAAGCCAACCCTAACTTTTCCCTTGTTCCTGGGTCTGTTGCTGTGTACTGTAGTAATAAAGGGAGCCATTGTCACCTTCTCTGTCTCACCCACATTGCTGCTATACCATGCTCCCCTGCAAAACTAAAAGTGGCTTATTTAATAATTTTTGTAGTTATCCATGACAACTGCACACATTACACAACAAATGAGCAATGCCATTACATTACTTCTGAATGCATCAGCTCTGTTTCATTTCCTCTGTCTTGAGTCAGTGAATTCATTTTTTAATTTGTTTTTGTTGTTGTTGCATTTAATAGTTGGAGTATTTGGATATTGTTTTAAGATTTTCAGTGTTTTGTGCTAAACAGCAAAGGAATGATGGGCTTATTGGTGTGGATGACTGTGACAGAGATTGAATATTTCGAGGTGTTAGATCTCCCTGCCGACCTGCAAGGGCGCTGTGTAAAGGGAACAGAATACCTTGGACTAAATGGCATGACAGTTTATTCCCAGGGTTAGGTGGAAGTTGGCCATCTAGAAAGGGGGAAGAGCTACGGTACACGAAAGCAATGACCCAGATGGGAAACAGCATAGCATCCGCGGATTGGAGGAGCAGATGCGCTCGTTGACGAAGGGGTCGTTGGGTGAATGGGTGACGTTATAAAAAGGGGACGCAGTGATGTGATCTGTTCCTTTGTGAATGGTTACATTAAATGACCAGAAGGAGAACCTGTGCTGTGAAACATGAATGTTTTGTTTGTCGTTAATAATACTGTTTGTAATTATTTGGATGGCTAACATGATTCAGAGCTGTTGCCAAAGGCCAGCACTAAACCCGGTTCAACAACACTGCACTTTTGTTGTTACGAAAGAACTTTATTCACCACGAGCACTACAGCACACACTGTGTGCTGGTGTTTGTGTATGTGTTACGTGTCGGTGAACTAAAAACGGGACTGTTATTATTTCGGGGCCAACCCGCAGATTACAAATAAGCAATACATGCCGCTGTATTGCTTCATTACCATTGTTATTATTTACTGTTGTTTTGCCATCAGGCCATTGGATTTAAAAAAACATTAAACAACATTGCACCTGGATTATAATTGTCTGTTTTTTGACCACAATGACATAAGACGAAGAAGATATTTTTTGATGTTTCAAATAAAAGATTGTAATACCAATTGTGTTCGACCTAGGCCCAAGTTTTCATAAACTATCCAAGACAGGTACATCTACATGCATTCAATTCCAAAAATGAATTTAATTCAAACTATTTGTCGGGGCAAAGTCTGTAGTGTTTGCTCCTACTACTGTATCACAAGCCACAGTAGTTTGTGAAATACCATTCATCAGAAATAATAATAATGATTTATATGTAGCCCACCTGGTAAGACAAAGGCTAGAAGGTTCATTTAGATTCGGATAGCGGCTTTCTTTAAAATAAATGTCCTGACCCTCTTTCTACAACGTGCCTGTCAATCTCAACAATGGGACCTCCTTTTATTATAAATTCATGATGATCGTCGGTTAGAACTTTCCAGAATATCTCTGATATTGTGCACATGCTCTGGGGCGTGTCATAATGTGTTTCTGAAGAGAACTCTGAAGAATTGGGGTGGAGTTTTGATTAGGACTGCAGAGAACGGTGCGAATTGAGTCAGAATTAACTGAAGAGAGAGAAAGAACTGAGCCATAAGAAAAGAGCTGACGGGGAGACAGAGAGCTGAGCGGGAGAGAATCGAGCACCTGGCGCTTTGCAGTCTGCAGTTGAAGAAGATGAGATTCCCAGGATTAGAATATTTGTTATTTAAGTTGTAATTTGTAAACTGAAAAGATGAAAATATACTTACCCTGGAGCCAGCGTTTCCACAGTTCCGTTGCCTTGAGAATGGATCCTGTTCCTGCCTGGAGTGGATCGAGAACAGAGGGGAAGTGACTGCTTTACCTACCTACAGAGTGAGTACTGTCTGCTGCTAGCAGATCTGTAATATTTCAATGGCTCAGAAAGAGTAAAATGAAATAATTAGAAAGCAACTAATACACTAGTTCACTGTATTTAATGAAGTTCAGGACTTAATAATTTAGATATATTTAGATTATAAAAGGGAAACTGTATTAATAAAGTGACTGTTTGTTTTATGTTTAGTATAGAATGTGATGTGGATGAATACAGCCTGCATTGTGTGAGTGTGAGTGAAAGTGAACAGTGCTTGAGTGTTTATTATTTGATGTTGCTTAACCCTTTGCATTATTTCTCCCAATTATTTTTCACTGTGAATAAAAGACAGTTATTATTTGAACCTTTTAATGTTTAATTGCATTCTCTCTTAAAGGAAACACAAAAGAACACATAATACATCATTTGCAGAGATATTAATAAGTAATTGTAATTCTTTACTAGTTCTATTTCCTGATTTTATCAGTAAGGGTCATCGCTACGCTATATTGTCATTGATTCACGCATGTTGGGTTTTGGTATTGTATATTTTAAATGATATAGGTCAGAGAGGGCTTGGTTAGGGAAATACTCCATTATTATTATTAATATAGAACCCAGGTCCCATAGCTTTCCCTGGTAAATAAAATAATTAATCTGAGAGAAGTGGGGTTACACTTGGAGGCACCGCTGGGATCTACCAAGTTCCTGTTTTCTGACCTTGTTCTGTGTTCTGCTAACCTCCTGACAGAGAGCATTATTCTGTTCAAAAACCCTTTCAATTCTACACTATGGAAGCTGCCAGGCTGACTGCATGGTGTAAATGGGAGGGCATGGACCTGTCCAAAGCTGTCCAGTGGCTGGAGTTAAAGAAGACCAAGACATGAGCATGGTGGTTGCTGTTTTGGAAAACCTGAACCTCTTTGGAAGAGTGAAGGTGAGGTCAGTATTAAGTCAGCCATTGACACAGGACCACACTGCTTTAGTGGAGTGCACAGTTTATATCAGTAATCTGAATGTGCCTTCTGAGGTGAAGAAGGATACAGAGGACATTCATTGAAGCTGTTTACTTTAAAAGAAGCTCTTGATTTTACTTCTCCAAAGCCTCCCAGCAATTTTGCTGATAGTTTAAATGCTTTTCTAGCCTCTGAAGGGCGTACAACAGAAGATGGGCCATTGGGAGGCCACCACCATTCAGAAATGATATTATCTGCTACAGGTGTGGGGAGGCTGGACACAAAGCCTGTGTCTGTCAGAATCCCAACTACCCAGAGGAAGCGTCAAGGCACTTCAGCCGAGAACAGAAGACATCGGGAAACACCAGTGGAGGCCAGTAAGGGAGCGAACTGGACCTCCTCCAAGCAGAAGCTCCCACCCTATGGACAGAAACACTGTTCAGACATTATCGTTAGAACCTGGACCACCTCCAGGAATGTTCTTGCAGTTAAAGTAAATGGCCACCCGGGCCATGCTATACTAGACAGCGAATCACAGGTGACCATCATACCACGCCGTTTTTACCAACAGCACCTGTCAGATGTACCACCGCAGACCCTCGAAGAACCCTGTGGGGATTGAGTGAGCACAGATACCCATATGATGGTTACATAGAAGTGGCAATTGAGTTTCCCAGAGAAGTAGTAGGCACTCATCCTGCTGTAGAAACTTTAGCATTGGTGTGCCCTGAACCCTCACCAGGAATCGACAATCTTGTTAAGGACAAACACTAACATGTTTGCTGTTCTTGGACAATTATGCCAGTGGCTAGAAGCTGCCAAGGAGGGCGATCACCCCCTATAGGCACCTTGTTTCTTGCTGACTATCGGAAGAGGAAGAAAGAACCTCATTGAGCTATGGATGAGGTGATTGGGACGGAGAGACAAGTTTCCACCCAGCCATTGACGTTTCTACCTTCAGCAGAGTGTCTAATTGAAGGAATGATGGCGATATCTACCAGAGAGAAGCCTCAGGTTGTGGTAGTGGAATCCTCTCTGACAAGTGAACTACCAAGCCAGGTTGTAACGGTTTGAAACTAAAAGCTTCAGCCGACAGCGAATAAAACAAAAAAAACGAGGGTCCTCAATTAACAAATTTAATACCACACACACCGGTAAACTATACACAAGTGAATCCCAAACAATTTAAGACAAGCACACAAGTAGTAGAGGGAAAGATAACATACAATTTTAAAGTCAGGCAAGGAAATAAAGATCTGAAATAGCTAATTGCTAATATGGTAAAAAAAACAAAACTTATAAATGCATAAGTTATATACAGCTCCAATCCTCAGAGTTGGGGAACATTGTCAGAGCAGAAGGAAGCAAGTTTTCTTCCAGGACAACCTTGCACTTGGCTTGATTCATGCCAAAGCTGCCGATTCCAGCCTTGCTGAAGCACCCCCAGATCATCACCGATCCTCCACCACATTTCACAGTGGGTGCGAGACACTGTGGCTTGTAGGCCTCTCCAGGTCTCCGTCTAACCATTAGATGACCAGGTGTTGGGCAAAGCTGAAAATTGGACTCATCTGGGGGTGCTTCAGCAAGGCTGGAATCGGGCAGATTTGTCTTTGTGAAGGACGCCTGAATCAAGCCAAGTACAAGGTTGTCCTGGAAGAAAACTTGCTTCCTTCTGCTCTGACAATGTTCCCCAACTCTGAGGATTGGTTTTTCCAGCAGGACAATGCTCCATGCCACACAGCCAGGTCAATCAAGGTGTGGATGGAGGACCACCAGATCAAGACCCTGTCATGGCCAGCCCAATCTCCAGACCTGAACCCCATTGAAAACCTCTGGAATGTGATCAAGAGGAAGATGGATGGTCACAAGCCATCAAACAAAGCCGAGCTGCTTGAATTTTTGCGCCAGGAGTGGCATAAAGTCACCCAACATCCATGTGAAAGACTGGTGGAGAGCATGCCAAGACGCATGCAAGCTGTGCTTGAAAATCAGGGTTATTCCACCAAATATTGATTTCTGAACTCTTCCTAAGTTAAAACATTAGTATTGTGTTGTTTAAAAATGAATACGAACTTATTTTCTTTGCATTATTCGAGGTCTGACAACACTGCATCTTTTTTGTTATTTTGACCAGTTGTCATTTTCTGCAAATAAATGCTCTAAATGACAATATTTTTATTTGGAATTTGGGAGAAATGTTGTCAGTAGTTTATAGAATAAAACAAAAATGTTCATTTTACCCAAACACATACCTATAAATAGTAAAACCAGAGAAACTGATAATTTTGCAGTGGTCTCTTAATTTTTTCCAGAGCTGTATATAACAAAAGCTATCACACACATATCACTCATGCAAAGCAATGTTCCGAACAAATCAAGTCCAAAAAATAATCCAAATAATCCAACCAAGCAAAAAAGAAACAAATCCAATTCCAAAATGCAAACAAAAACAAAGTCCAGCAGAAAAAAAGAACAAATGGAAAAAAAACCCAGAATGATCTCACCCGACTGTTTGTTTGTTTGTTTGTTGATGCTTATTGTGTAGTTCAAGTGGCAGTCCAACAGCAACCAGTTGTCCAAAAGATGCTCCAAGGTAGTATAGTTATTATTTAATTTGATTTTCTTGTAAATGAAATTCTGAAAGCAAACTGGAACCCATTCCACAACACCATACACAAAATGGAGGAACCCAGAACACAGCCCTGCCTCCCTTCCCCCTCTACCTGTTTAAAAAAGAACCAAGGCTCATGGGAGTTCAGCCTTCTTAAAGAGGAATCCCTAATTAATAGATACAATGATTAAGAAGTTACCTGGCCAGGCCACAAGGTGCTGATGATGAGTAGTGTGTTTACAGTTCAACCTGGGAAAGCCCATAGAGTGAACTTGCATGTGACAAATGGGTCTACTCAGTCAGTCACACTGCCACCCAAAATCAAGATAGCAAACGTGTGCTCTGTAGATTTGGTGACCCAGACACGTCTCGCTTATCCATCAACACTAGATCCTGACCTTTTTGACTGTGGTTCCTCACCTGTCCTTCAGCATTGGAAAGAACGGCTCTGGCGATGGATGACAGAGAGAGCCAATGTGTTTTCTTGCAGCGAATGGGATGTAGGATGTGCAAGAGGAGTGAACATAACATTCGCATGAGTGACACATGTCCTTTTCGGGAAAGATCCCGCCATATTGCCCTTGCAAATGTGGACGATGTGACCTACAGGAGTTGGTGGCTGCAGGGATGATAGTCAAATCCCGAAGTCCATATGCTTCCCCTATTGTGGCTGTGAGGAAGAAGAGTGGACAAGTCCATCTGTGTGTAGATTGCCGCACACTGAACAAGAGCACAGTTCCTGACCAGTACACTGTTCTGCGAGTAGATGATGCCCTTGACTGTTTGAATGGCAGTAAATGGTTCACAGTTCTGGATCTGAGGAGCAGTTATTATCAAATTCCAATGGGGAAGGCTGATAAAGAGAAGGCAGCTTTCATTTGCCCATTGGGTTTCTATTAGTTTGAACGGATGCCTCAATGAGTCACTGGAGCTCCCGCTACATTCCAGAGGCTCATGGAGAAGGCAGTAGGATACATGAACCTCATGGAAGTGTTAATCTACCTCGACACATGAGGAGCGTTTGATGAAGGTCTTAGATCATCTTGAGGCCTGCAGTCTGAAATTGTCTGTGGATAAGTGACAGTTTTGGGCACTTCGTGTCGGTGCATATCGGCTTGCTTTAAAATAAATTTCCTGACTTTCTTTCTACAACGTGCCTATCAATCTCAACAATGGGACCTCCTCCATTATAAATTCATGATGATCATCGGTTAGAACTTTCCAGAATATCCTATCTCTAATATTGTGCACATGCTCTGGGGCATGTCATAACGTGTTTCTGAAGAGAACTCATAGATTTAAATGAGACATTTTTGTATAAAGGGGAATAGAAGACATTGATTTGACAGGGACAAGAAGAAACAAGAACTTTATTTTATAAGAGGGAAATTTTCTGTTAAAGAAGAAAAAGATAACTTTAGTTTATAAAAGGGAAACTTTATTAATAAAGTGACTGTTTGTTTTATGTTTAGTATAGAATGTGATGTGGATGAATACAACCTGTGTGTTGCATCCCATTGCATTGTGTGAGTGTGAGTGAAAGTGAACAGTGCTTGAGATTGTTTATTATTTGATTTTGCTTAACCCTTTGCATTATTTCTTCCAATTATTTTTCACTGTGAATAAAAAACAGTTATTATTTGAACCTTTAATGTTTAATTGCATGCTCTTTTAAAGAAAACACAAAAGAACACATAATACATAATTTGCAGAGCTATTAATAAGTAATTGTAATTCTTTACAGTTCTATTTCCTGATTTTATCAGTGGGACTCAGTAAAGTGGAGGCATCGCTACTCTATATTGTCATTGATTCATGCATGTTGGGTTTTGGTATTGTGTATTTTAAATTATATAGGTTAGGGAAATACTCCACACTTACCCATTATTATTAATATAGAACCCAGGTCCCATAGCTTTCTCTGATGAATACAATAAGTCATCTGGGAGAAGTGGGGTTACATATATAAAAAAATATATATATCTAGTCTAACCAGCGCAGAGAGGCCATGGCAGAAGAAAAATGCTGCATTAAGGTAAAAATGTTTTTACTTTTAATCACTACTATTAATTATAAATGCTGATTTTCACTAAAACAATGATGTAGCTAATGGACTGTTTACCGTTGTTTTAAATTGCATTTAATTTCAAATGTATAATTTAAACTACATTTCTGCTTTCTAGTACTTGATTTCAGCCATTTCTTCCAGACAGCTTCTCTTAAACCAGACCTTTCCAGAGTGTTCAATTCTCAGCAATCCAATAATATGTATTATGTTACTAGAACTCCTGGTAAATTAGATTAGTCGTGGATATAGCCCTTAAAGAATGTCCTAAACCCTATGGTATTACTTATGTGTAATTTAATTCAGAACATGTTATGAATAAACACATTTAGATGTAACTTGATCTTAAATTCATAATCAAGTAAGAAAAGGCGGCATATGGAGCTCATCTGAAAGGTTGTTTTTTCTCTCATGGCCAGAAGCTTATCATTAAACCTCTTTGCCATGGGAACACCTCTGTTGTGCTTTCTTGCAAACAATTTGTTTTAAGTTTCTTGTTTGTATGTTTCAGTTCTTCCCAGTTTGTTAACTCCAAGGAACTGAGAGGCTGTTCAAAATGTTTCTTAAAATACATTTGACAGCGACACAACTATCACAAAGAAACCGTCCATTTGGATGACCAGATCCAACCTGTCAGTAAATTTGAAACCCTGTTTCAGGCACATCATTGCAAAAATAAGAAAGAAAGCATTGTTTTACTTGTGGGACACGTTAAAGGGGTACATTTAAATGGTGGAGTTTCCATGCGTGTTTTTTTTTTAACTCAAGACATTTGCTCGAGAAAAATATCTCGTGTAAAATGCTTTTTTGGGTTTCCATTCGCTCAGTTTATTTTACTCGAGTAAACCGGGCTTTTCACCCGACATCATGCAAATTAAGGGGAAAGGTGGGGCTTGATATGTAAATTAGCTATGCGTAAAGTACTCATGCTGTTTCTGAAGATTACTAGTGAAATGTTGTGAAAATGTTGTGAAAATGTGGTTTCCATGCGCAGAGAACTGGTACACGAGTGAATCTAAGCTGCTGCAATAAAGCAAAATACCTTGTGCCTGGTTGATTAATCATGTGTTTTACTGCTCTTGCCCAAATTGTTTTTAAAATGTCATTGGCGGGGTGGCATGTCATTAGTATTTAATCCATTTTCAACTAATTTATCTTACGACTCATTCATTAAAAATTAACTGGGAAGTAGCAGAAGCCAGCATAAACCTGGACATCACTTTCACCTCTGCATTTCATGGAGAACTGTAATACACCATTTACACTTATTTCATTATCACTAGGAACTGTGTTTGTGTTTTGTGTTTAGTGTTGACGTGTAAAACTGGACTTTTTGGTTGCGGGTCAAACCCGGGGATTTACAAATACCGAGTGATACATGCCACTGTATCACTCCATCATTTTTATTTACAGGTGTTTGCCATAAGGCTCTGGACATTATTAATTAAATTAATGAACACCCTTGCACCTGGAAATCATTGTCTGTCTGTTTTGTATCCACTCTGCACTGCACTCACCTGTATTCACTTACCACTTTGCCAGAATTACATATATGTTTATTTTTTCTTCTTATGCTTCCTGTTCTCATTTCACATGTGTGACAATTCATTTAGTAGCACAGCAATTGCACAAATACTTATCATCCTAGTTTCTGTTGATAGTTTAAGGTAATTATTTGTTATGAATGTTTCTATTAAAACTTCCTCTCTACCATGCTGTGCTAAAGGGGTGTCAATTTAACTAATTGTTTTAAAGGTCTAACCCTCATCCCTCAGCTGATGCATCCAGCTTCACAGTGGCTGGAGTAATATTAAGATAAACTTAATTAAAGTGTATGTTGTCAGGTAAAAGAATTAAGATTCTTAACTCCAAATCTATGCAATTTTTTAAAGTCAAACAGTACTTCATGTTTTATAGAATCCACAAGTATTTTTTATTTCATTGTTTGTTATAAAAAATTTTCTAAAAAGGTATGATCAACATACCCATCCATGTTATAATTTTTGCTTGCGATTACCAGCTAACAAATGCATTTTACTAACTATATCAACATGATTTTCAGGTACATTATTAAATCTATGTTTCCCGCACAACTAAATGTAGTAGACTTCCCAGTTAATTCTGTCCTGGCCACAATATCTATTAAATGTAGTTATTTTCAGTTAAGTTATTTATTTTACCAAGCAGATAAAGGCCTGAATTAAATCAAATTCATAACCCCACTAAGCCCTGCTCAAAGTTGAACGCCACTGCTATTATAATGACATGAATCTGCTTGTCTAACACCATATTGTGATTCTGGCACAGCTGCTATTTTAATAGTATTTAATCCAGGTTCCACAAAGACACTTGCCATCTTTTTTAAAATGCAAAATAAACAAGTACTGGTATGTTAGGTACATCTCCTGCCAAAATGTAAATCACCATGACCTACTTTCATAAAATTGACATGTAAATTAATTTGTAAACAAATTAACAGACAGACAACCAGATTCTCAATAATAAAAATGTCCTTAGCAAGTTTCATCATGATCTAGCTATACAGCATATGTAACTCTAAAGTGTGACAGATGTAAGGGCAGACACAGTATACTGTATATCCCTGTCACAGGAAATGAGCTGGCACATTCCAGTAACTGATTTTGCCAACCCAAAGCTATTATCACCCCCTTCAAAATAAGGAAAAATTGCCTCTCTCAAGTCTGCATATTCTGTTCCCAGTTTATGGAACAAATTCATAATCCTCAAGGTTTTCAGTTTGATTTTATTTATTGCTGTCTTGTGTTCATTGCTACACCAGGCAATCAACATGCTAAGCATTTAGTTGCATGCTTCATTGGGTTTGATTTCCCTGCTGAACCTGATGAAAATCCACTTGCAGCGCAGTGATCAATATCCCTGACTTGTGCAATACATTTGAGCTTTAAATGATGAACAGCCCGTATTTTTTCAAATGTACTTTTTAATGGAGTGCACCAGTCTTTTTCTTTGTCAACAGAACTACGTGAAGGTAGCCCAAATGAACTGTAACACGTTTATGTAGACATCATTTTAGTGCAATGAGATTTTATGGGAAGACAGGACTACATAGGATTGAATTGCTAAGGTTGGTCTTTTTTATCGGTATATTTTACCCAACTTACTTCACACTCTTACTCACTTAAATATATTGAACAGATAATAATGATATGTGGAAAATCTTAATACTCCCACATTTGCAGAAATACCACTACTACTAGCCATGTTCTACCTATGCAAATGATTGGGATACATCTGTTCTTCATTTACCCCCTGTTTCTGTAATGGTGACTGCTAAGACTGGAATAACTTGTGCATTCAGTGGGGTCTCTACATCTGTACAATTTATACAATACAATTTAAAAGAAAATGAGGACTTCAGTTTCGTCTATGTTTGCATCTACTCTGCTGTAAATCACAGGCCTGTTTTAATGGATCCATGGTTTGGCTTTTCCACATATTAAAACATATTGCTGAAAATATGAAAATAAATGTAATTTAATAGCAAAAATAAAATGCATTCATATGAATGTGATAATGGGTATAATTACAGACGGTGTGACTATCGCATGATTTTTTAACTTACCAAAAAAAAAAAAAATGAATACATTATAGCATTACAATACAAAAGTACAAACTAGGTATTTGTGTCTGGGGCAATCCACCATGGAACTTGACGATTGATTGGTTCTTTTCCAGACAAGGGGGTCTTCTTGGTAAATATTGGCTTTTCTTCAAGATTCTCAAGCAAGAATACTGCCCCTCTATAATAAAGAGAAGCCAGAATCAACCAGCTATTCGAGCAATTAACCTTTCTCTATCATTCTGGCACAGCAGAACCTGGAGAACAAGATTCAAGCAGCAGCCATTACTTATTTTGTGTTTAGAATCCTGACTTACTGTGGCAGGGTGGAAAACCTACACATGGGAAATACGTAGTTTTACTGTATATTTTTGCATTATTTGTTGTAAATTGATTTAATTGTTTAACTGATGTTGCGCTCTGCCGTGGGCGATTACCTGTCTGCGTGGAGCAGCAGCTGAAAGTAATGAGCTGTTCCAGCAGGCAGGTGGGCGTGTCTCGGCAGAGCGTTAGTATAAAAGAATAGAGGTCACTGTGATCGGGGCTGCTGCAAGGCCTGCCGTTTTCACGGCACCTTTGATTTATAGTTTGTTGTATTGTGTTTTATTTTGAGTGTTTGTACAGTCATGTATCGTCCTCTGTGCGCTACCATCGCTGGTAGCGTCACATGACATTATTGTTTATTTTTTTGTCCATGTTCATTGATTAAATCCTGTGCGCCTGTGTCTGCGTATCAACGTCAATCTCTACCTCAGTCTCTTCTGTGTTCTCCTCGGCCGCCTGAGGCAAGTATACCAGGACTCTACCACACTTACCTACCCAGCAGTTCTGACAACAATTTGATTACAGGCCTTCTTCACAGCAGGATGAGGTAGGTTTTCCTGTATGGCTCAGGTTCATTACTGGAGACTGCCCTTTAAACATTCTAAAGTCAACAGGAAAGTGCAGTCTTCACTCTGCAGGTATATATACACAGTACTGTGCAAAAGTTTTAGGCAGGTGTGAAAAAATGCTGTAAAGTAAGAATGCTTTCAAAAATAGACATGTTAATAGATTATATTTATCAATTAACTAAATGCAAAGTGAGTGAACAGAAGAAAAATCTAAATCAAATCCATATTTGGTGTGACCACCCTTTGCCTTCAAAACAGCATCAAGCATCAATTCTTCTAGGTACACTTGCACACAGTTTTGAAGGAACTTCGGCAGGTAGGTTGGCCCAAACATCTTGGAGAACTAACCACAGTTCTTCTGTGGATTTAGGCAGCCTCAGTTGCTTCTCTCTCTTCATGTAATCCCAGACAGACTCGATGATGTTGAGATCAGGGCTCTGTGGGGGCCATACCATCACTTCCAGGACTCCTTGTTCTTCTTTACGCTGAAGATAGTTCTTAATGACTTTTGCTGTATGTTTGGGGTCGTTGTCATGCTGCAGAATAAATTTGGGGCCAATCAGATGCCTCCCTGATGGTATTGCATGATGGATAAGTATCTGCCTGTACTTCTCAGCATTGAGGAGACCATTAATTCTGACCAAATCCCCAACGCCATTTGCAGAAATGCAGCCCCAAACTTGCAAGGAACCTCCACCATGCTTCACTGTTGCCTGCAGACACTCATTAGGTATGCGCTCTCCAGCCCTTCGGCCGAACAAACTGCCTTCTGCTACAGCCAAATATTTCAAATTTTGACTCATCAGTCCAGAGCACCTGCTGCCATTTTTCTGCACCCCAGTTCCTGTGTTTTCGTGCATAGTTGAGTCGCTTGGCCTTGTTTCCACGTCGGAGGTATGGCTTTTGGCCACAAGTCTTCCATGAAGGCCACTTCTGACCAGACTTCTCCGGACAGTAGATGGGTGTACCAGGGTCCCACTGTTTTCTGCCAGTTCTGAGCTGATGGCACTGCTGGACATCTTCCGATTGCGAAGGGAAGTAAGCATGATGTGTCTTTCATCTGCTGCAGTAAGTTTCCTTGGCCGACCACTGCGTCTACAGTCCTCAGCGTTGCCCGTTTCTTTGTGCTTCTTCAAAAGAGCTTGGACAGCACATCTGGAAACCCCTGTCTGCCTTGAAATTTCTGCCTGGGAGAGACCTTGCTGATGCAGTATAACTACCTTGTGTCTTGTTGCTGTGCTCAGTCTTGCCATGGTGTATGACTTTTGACAGTAAACTGTCTTCAGCAACCTCACCTTGTTAGCTGAGTTTGGCTGTTCCTCACCCAGTTTTATTCCTCCTACACAGCTGTTTCTGTTTCAGTTAATGATTGTGTTTCAACCTACATATTGAATTGATGATCATTAGCAGCTGTTTGGTATAATTGTTTAATCATACACCTGACTATATGCCTACAAAATCCCTGATTTTGTGCAAGTGTACCTAGAAGAATTGATGCTGTTTTGAAGGCAAAGGGTGGTCACACCAAATATGGATTTGATTTAGATTTTTCTTCTGTTCACTCACTTTGCATTTAGTTAATTGATAAATATAATCTATTAACATGTCTATTTTTGAAAGCATTTTTACTTTACAGCATTTTTTCACACCTGCCTAAAACTTTTGCACAGTACTGTATATATATATATATGTATATGTATATATATATATATATATATATATGTATTAGCTCAAAGAGCCAGCTGCCCAATGTTGTACATGTCTCTCTCAAGGGAGCATGTGTTTGAATCAAAACATTGGAGGTATTTATAGTTTTTTGACGGCATGACTACTTGTTATTGTTTATGTTCAAATCCATGATTTATTCTTACATGATGTTATGGTATTCTGTAAAAAGGAGAGGAAGGAGCTCCATGTGACATTCCTGGATTTGGCTAATGCATATGGTTCAGTGCCACATGAACTTCTTTGGGCAGCATTTGATTTTTTCAGTGTACCAATGACAATAACAAATCTAGTGAAAGCCTACTTTGGAGATTTGCAATTTAGTTTTTCAACTTCAGAATTCAGCACTACATGGCAATGCCTAGAAGTTGGAATAATGGCAGGATGCACCATTTCTCCACTGGCTTTTACCATGGCAATGGAAGTAATCATTAGGGCATCAAAATGGGTAGTGGGAGGAGAGCTTGGCTTCTGGAATACTGACTACCACCAATTCGAGCATACATGGATGACATGACAACCATGACTACAACAGTAGCCTGCACTAATCGGTTATTGGGCAAATTAACCAATAACATTGAATGGGCACGAATGCAATTCAAGCCCACTAAATCAAGGAGCATCTCTATAATTAAAGGTAAAGTAGTAGATAAAACGTTCTTCATTAATGGTGAGGCAATACCAACAGTGTCTGAGAAGCCAGTGAAGAGCCTTGGGAGATGGTACGACGGGGATCTAAAGGACACAGTTCGTGTGGGAGAAGTTAGACAACAAGCTGTGGAAGGGTTGAAGAGCATAGACAGCAGCGTTTTACCAGGCAAACTAAAACTCTGGTGCTTTCAGTTTGGCCTACTGCCAAGGTTGCTGTGGCCACTGACTGTGTACGAGGTTTCTTTGACAACAGTAGAGAAGCTGGAAGCTTTAATTAGTTCACACATCAGGAAATGGTTGGGAGTTCCACGCTGCCTCAGCAGAGTGGGACTTTATGCTAAAGGTATACTGCAGCTACCTGTCTCCGCTCTAACCGAGGAGTTTAAGTGCGCCAAGGTCCGACTGGAAATGACATTAGTAGAGTCACGCGACAAATGCGTAAGGGAGGCAGCACCTGTGTTGAAAACTGGAAGAAAGTGGGTGGCAAAGAAAGCTGTGGAGGATGCAAAGGCTGCCCTTCAAATTGGTGATATCATGGGGCAAGTTCAGCATGGAAGAGGGGGTCTTGGTCTCAGTTTAGCTCCTCCTACATGGCACAAGGCAGCCCCAGCGCAACGGAGGAAGCTTGTAGTCAACGAGGTACAAAAGCAGGAGGAGAGGATGAGGTGTATAAAGGCCATTTCCCAGGGCAAGCAGGGAGAATGGATGAGATGGGAGAGTGTGGAACAACGCAAGATTGGCTGGCAAGACCTATGGTCAATGGAACAGAGCAGGATCAGTTTCCTTATAAGGTCAACATATGATGTTCTCCTATCACCACAGAACCTAAACCTCTGGGTAGGAGAGGATCCCTCATGTCCTTTGTGTTCATCACCTGCAACATTAAGGCACATTTTGACAGGATGTAAGGTGGCTCTTAGCCAAGGACGGTTTACTTGGCCATGACCAGGTGCTGCGATGTTTGGCCTTAGCATTGGAAGACAAGCGTAACATGACCAATAAGTTGCCACCTGTTCCATCAAAACAGTACACACAAAGACAACATTCCTCCGCCCAGGAGAGCAACCACCAAGAAAAGGTGTTAAAACCAATCCTCGCCCAGGACAACTGGAAGCTGCTAGAGACTGGAAAATGCTGGCGGATGTTGGTCAACGGCTTATTTTTCCACCTGAGATTGCCACCACAAACCTTCGACCAGATATTGTCTTGTGGTCTGGATCAGCACGCCTTGTTCACCTGGTGGAGTTAACAGTGCCATGGGAGGATGCTGTAGATGAGGCGTATGAGAGGAAGAAACTGCGGTATGCTCAACTAGCCACTGAAGCGGAACAGCGAGGATGGAGAGTCTGGGTTTACCCAGTGGAAGTGGGATGTCGAGGATTTGTGGCACACTCTACAACCCGGTTTCTCAGAGATGTCGGATTCAATGGCCAAGAGTTGCGTCGCACAGTGAAGAACTTATCTGAAGCAGCAGAGAGGAGCAGCAACTGGCTGTGGTTGAGACGGAAAGATTCTGGCTGGGGATCTCAAGCACAATAGAAAGAAAGAAAGGCTGATATACAGGTAAGTAAGCTGGGCTGAGTTGAGTGGGGGACGGAGGGGGTGATGCTGGGACGCCAGAATCACCGCCGAGCCCTCTTGAGGTGTCGTGGGCTAGTCGACCTAAACACCGAGGATGGAAGGTGCCCACTTGAAGACCCCAGAGATGTACCCTACTTAGCTCAATCCAGACGGTTGTCATGCTGATGCGCTGGGGAGACCGCACTATGGTTGATCCCGGAGCCAGCATCGCAGCCGTTGTGTGTGCTGATGCGCTAGGGAGGCAAAATAAGCTGATCCCTGGAGCCAGCATTACACTTCAGCCATCAACACCAGACAGAAGGATATCTACATCATCATATGGAAGGAAGCGCAAATGGATGGAGACACATATGGATCACATTAGTTTACTGTGAAGCTACGTCTTAGTTGGTGCTTATCTTGGCGAGAGCCAAGTTCAAATCAGCATGAAGTTTTAACATCTACTCTCATGTAATGGAAATCATTATATTGTGATATAATTTTTACTTCTATCTTCAAATCTGTATTAATTCTAATTAACATTATTTTATATAAACTTATATTTATATTATCATGCAATGCTGGGGAAGTCCACACCGCTGCACTGCATATGTCCTGGACAGATACACCCTGGAACAAAGTCCATGAAGTCGCCTGACCCCTGGTGGAATGGCCAGTGAGCTTCTCTGGCAGGGACAGATTGGCCAGTTCATAAGCAGTCTTAACTGTGCCTGTCAACCACTTAGACAGACGCTGCTTAGACAGAGCCTATCCCTAGGACTTAGCCCAGTAGCAGACTGTGACAGAGAAAGAATGATTCTTGGTGTTAGATCTCCCCCCCGACCTGTGAGGGCGCTGCGTAAAGGGAACAGAGTACCCTGGACTGGATGGCCTGACAATTCATTCCCAGGCTTCGGCGGAAATCGGCCATCTAGAAAGGGGGTGGAGCTACGGTACACAAAATCATTGACCCGGAAGGGAAACGATGTGCCATCCGTGGATTGGAGGAGCAGTTGCACTCATTAACCAAGGGGTCATGGTTGACAGTATATAAGGGGACGTAGTGATGTGATCTGTTCCTTATATTGGTCATGCTGAAACCGGAAGGACCTGTGTGTTATTATAGAGAACCGTGAGTGTTTTGTTTGCTTTGTCTAAAACTCTGCTATTTGTTCATTGTTCACTTGATTAGACGGCTAACACGATCTGGAGCTGTCGCTTAGGGTCAGCACAAAACCCGGACATCACTGCACCATTGCTTCACGTAATAAATTATACTTCACCACAAGCACTCACTTTGGACTTGTGATCTTGTGTGTGTCCAATTATGTTTAGTACTGTGTTTATTATTTGCGGGTCTGCAACCCTTTATTATTACTGAAATGTATTGCCAGCCCTCTATTATTTATTGTTTGGTCATCAGACCATTGGATTATAAATAAAAGAAAACATTTCACCCGGACTTTGTTGTCTGTCTGTATCATTGGATTACTGCACCTGCACTTTACCTGCTCTACACCTGCGCACTAATTACCACTTTGCCACACAGACAGAAAATTGTTCTGACTACCTCCAGCGTTTTAGTCCTGTCAACATAACACGCTAATGCCCGCACTGGGCAAAGCGTATGGAGCTGGCTTTCCCTGTCAGATTGGAAAGGAGGGGGGTGGAAAGCCCCCAGTTCCACCAACTTGTTAACATGAAAAGCTGAGATGGTCTCTGGCAAAAAAGTTAGGTTAGTACAAAGGGTAAAATTAGACAGGCTTTCAATACTGAGAATACTTGCATTTCACTCACCCGCTTAGCGGAGGTTATTGCAAGAAAGAAAGCTGCCTTGAAAGACAAAATTCTGTGCTCAGCTGAGTGCACTGGCTCAAATGGAGGTTTCATCAGTACATTAAGCACTGCATTCAACCTCTAATGAGGAACTACATCCTTCACCGGAGACAACCACAAGACAAGCACCACACCTGGAACATGCTACACTTGTACCCATATTGGGAACGGGTAGAGGCTGCCCAGGCGTTTTATAGGGTGTCAATCACCCTGTTTGATATGCCCAGCCAGTTCAAATGTAGCCGTTCAGGGGCCAGACCCAGAGCTGCAGGCTCGCTGGTTTGGGGTGCCACAAAAAGCCTCGGAAGCAGTCACTTTGATGGCCACACAGAAAACAATTGTATTTTGATTATACAGAACGGTATTCTACTTTATTATTTTTATTTACCAGTCCGCAATGTGTTTAGCTGTAAACAGATTAGTCTCTACTCTCTGCCTGAGTGAATGACTGTCACAAAGACGGCTGGAGTGGGCGGCGTCAGACCAGAAGCAGGAACTGGAAAAGGATACCGCAGGTAGAGTGAAATGGCGTTTGCGCCGTCTTTATTGTAAATACCACAACAATAAATAAAAGGTTTAAACAAAAACACTTTGCTCACAGAGCAAAAATAAAAGATTTAAACAAAAACAAATCTCAAACACAAAACAATCCTTAAGGACCGGCTGGGCAGTAGCCTTCACGGAACCTATAGCTTTTTCGTTTCATTTCGTTTCGTTTTAGATTTCTCTCTTCTCGCTCTCCCGTACTCTCCTCTGTACACCCACCACCCCGAGCTGCAGAGCTGCAGGCTTTTTATATTCAGGTGACCATCTCCCGATTAGCAACCAAATTAATCACTTAATTAATTCGGGAGATGGCCACCTTCTGCACGAGTTTAATTATGTTGTGGATGGGGCTACCCATCCACACTAAACAAAACAAACAATCGGCCATGCCGTCCTAATACAAAACAATAACATACGGCGCCGTCATACATTTAAATACTAAATCATAATAAACCAATACAAAATAACACAGGGCGGAGGGGACCCCGCGTTCTAAACTAAAATAAACAAAACAATGTACAGGGCTGCTCGCCCTGTTACATATCCCCTTGTGCAACGCACACATGGCCCCACGGCCACCTCCCCCTCAGTCTTAAAGTCCCGGAAGAGGGAGAAGCAAGGTGTTTCTGGGGTGGCCATGGTGGAATGTCCTCCACCCCCACTTCTTGGTGGCTAACAGCTCCCTCTTCCGGGGCTTCAGCCACACCATATCCTGCCGCGAAAGTGCAGCTGGGGAACTGGTCTCCTGACCTCCCCTCCTCTTCATGGCCGGCAGCTCCCTTCGTGGGGCTCCGACCACACGATCTCCGGCCGCGAAGTGCGGCTGGGGAGCTGGTCTCCTGACCTCCCCTTCTTCATGGCGGCAGCTCCTCTTCCGGGCTTCAGCCACACTATCTCCGGCAGTGAAACTGCTGCGGGGAAGCTGGTCTCCTGACCTCCCCTTCTTTGTGGCCGCCAGCTCCCCTCCGTGGGGCTCCGCCACCGTGTTTCCTGCCACGGAAATGCGGCTGGGGAGCTGGTCTCCTGACCTCCCCCTTTCTTCATGGCCGGCAGCTCCCCTTCATGGAGCTCCGCCACAGTGTAGCGACCCGAGGCAAAGCAGGACCCTCGACGACCCCAGGCGAAGCAGGATCCCTGGCGACCCCAGGCGACGGCAGCAGCAGCGACCCTCGGGAGGCGACGGCAGCAGCAGCGGACCCTCGGGAGGCGACGGCAGCAGCAGCGGACCCTCGGGAGGCGAACTTCGGGAGGGGAGCCCCTGGCCATAGAGGCGGCAGCGGAGCTCCACTTCTCCCTCGCACCCTGTACTCTGTGTGGAGCAAAAGGCAGCCCCAGGCGATGCGGAGCGACAGGCAGCCCCAGGCGATGCGGAGCGACAGGCAGCCCCAGGCGTCGCGGAGCGACTGGCAGCCCCAGGCGATCGCGGAGCGGCTGGCAGCCCCAGGCGAGCGCGGAGCGGCTGGCAGCCCCAGGCGATGCGGAGCGGCTGGCAGCCCCAGGCGATGCGGAGCGGCTGGCAGCCCCAGGCGATGCGGAGCGGCTGGCAGCCCCAGGCGATGCAAGGCAAGCATCCTTGGGCGGCGCAGGCAGGCATCCTTGGGCGGCGAGGCAGGCATCCTTGGGCGGCGAGGCAGGCATCCCTGGGCGGCGAGGCAGGCATCCCTGGGCGGCGAGGCAGGCATCCCTGGGCTGGCGAGGCAGGCATCCTTGGGTGCAGCGAGGCAGGCATCCTTGGGCAGCGAGGCAGGGAGTCAGGACAAGCTGGGGTGCGGGTTTTGGCCCTCTTCTCGGCCACTGCGGCCGGGCGGTTCTTCCCATGCTTTCCTCAGCAGCCTATGCAAGGGCTGCTGAGGACCGCCAGCATCTAGTCCTGGTTTCTCTGGTGAAGGGAGAGGCAGCTCCTGCTCCTCTCCTCGTGACGGTGGGGGAAGTGATACCAGCAGGCATTCATCCTCTGCTGGTTGGGGAAGTGTTACCAGCAGGCATTCATCCTCTGCTGGTGGGGAAAGTGATACCAGCAGGCATTCCTCCTCTGCTGGTGGGGTTGGCGGAGGCAGAGGCAGCTTCTGCTGCTCTTCTCCTGCCAGTGAAGGTGGCGGAGGCAGAGGCAGCTCCTGCTGCTCTGCTCCTGCCGGTGGAGGTGGGAGCGGCGTGTAGTCTCCTGGCGGCGGAGGTGGGAGCGGCGTGTAGTCTACCCTTGTTTCAGGGGACTGGTGCGGCCCTCCCTCTCTTGCAGGGGACTGGTGCGGCTCCGCCTCGGAAGGGGAGACCAGCAGGCATTCACCCTCTGCTGGTGGACAGGAACCCAGCAGGCATTCACCCTCTGCTGGTGGACAGGGACCCAGCAGGCATTCACGCTCTGCTGGTGGACAGGGACCCAGCAGGCATTCACGCTCTGCTGGTGGACAGGGACCCAGCAGGCATTCACCCTCTGCTGGTGGACAGGGACCCAGCAGGCATTCACCCTCTGCTGGTGGACAGGGACCCAGCAGGCATTCACCCTCTGCTGGTGGACAGGGACCCAGCAGGCATTCACCCTCTGCTAGTGGAGACTGGGGCTGTGGACGCTCTACCTTCCTCTTTTTGGGCTGTGGACGCACCGACTCCTCCCTTTTGGGCTGTGGACGCACCGACTCCTCCCTCTTGGGCTGTGGACGCACCGACTCCTCCCTCTTGGGCTGTGGACGCACCGACTCCTCCCATTCAGGCGTAGGACGTTCGGGCTCCTCCCATTCAGGCGTAGGACGTTCGGGCTCCTCCCACTCAGGCGTAAGACGTTCGGGCTCCTCCCACTCAGGCGTAAGACGTTCGGGCTCCTCCCACTCAGGCGTAAGACGTTCGGGCTCCTCCCACTCAGGTACTGGAGAGGGCAGCGACTGCTCCTCTCCCTCTTGCTCACTGGAAGGCACCCTCCCATGTCTGCAGCTAGGTACCCCAGCACCACCGCGGCAAGGTCACGAACTGATGCCGGGTTGTGCTGTTGCTCCCAGTCCTCCCATCGCTCCCCATCTCGCATCCGCAGTGTGTTAATAACCCAGGGGAGGTCACTGGCGAGTTCCCCTCGGGTGCACCAGCCAGTCCCATATTTCCCGGGACGGTGGGGAACCCGTGGCAGTGGGGGTAGAGGGGTGGCTACTGATGCTTGGGGTGACAGCAGGTGCTTTCCCTGAGCCCACGATACGGGCACCCTGCCCCGTTGTGGCTGTCCTCCTCCCAGCCCGGCATGCAGGACGAGTGCTGCAGCTGTTGTTGTTGTTGCTGCTGCTGCTTCCTGCAGCTCTTTCTCCCCATCCTCGCTTTACTGCAGCAACAAAAAACCCTACTGGCAAAACTGGAAAAAAACTGCGGTACCCCCTCTGGTCTGAGTCCTGGAGGCGCTGTTATCCCGGTTCTGACACCACGTGTCACAAAGACGGCCGGAGGGCGGCGCCAGACCAGAAGCAGGAACTGGAAAAGGATACCGCAGGTAGAGTGAAATGGCGTTTATGCCGCCTTTATTGTAAATACCACAACAATAAATAAAAGGTTTAAACAAAACACTTTGCTCACAGAGCGAAAATAAAAGATTTAAACAAAACAAATCTCAAACACAAAACAATCCTTAAGGACCGGCTGGGCAGTAGCCTTCACGGAACCTATAGCTTTTTCGTTTCGTTTCGTTTCGTTTCGTTTTAGATTTCTCTCTTCTCGCTCTCCGCACTCTCCTCTGTACACCCACCACCCCGAGCTGCAGAGCTGCAGGCTTTTTATATTCAGGTGACCATCTCCCGATTAGCAACCAAATTAATCACTTAATTAATTCGGGAGATGGCCACCTTCTGCACGAAGTTTAATTATGTTGTGGATGGGGCTACCCATCCACGCTAAACAAAACAAACAATCGGCCATGCCGCCCTAATACAAAACAATAACATACGGCGCCGTCATACATTTAAATACTAAATCATAATAAACCAATACAAAATAACACAGGGGCGGAGGGGGACCCCGCGTTCTAAACTAAAATAAACAAAACAATGTACAGGGCTGCTCGCCCTGTTACAATGACTGACAGTCTATTGTTTTCAATCAGCCTTTTGAAGGCTGGCGCCTGCTTGCCAGCTACGCTGCTTTGGTCAATCAATTAGCATCGGGACTAATGAAAATAAACACGAGAGAGAGTGGAGTTTTACAACGCAACAAAATATGGAGTTGCTGTTTTGGATCAGATGGCAGGGAAGTATTCCGTGAAAGCTGGCTCCTGATGGTGGTCTGTTCAGGTGTTTTACAATGTATTGTACCTAGCAGCCATCAACTCCTGGGTACTTTACAAAGAATGCACAGAGAATAATTTACCAAGGAGAGAATATATTTTACAGTTAGCACAGCAACTTCGCAAGAAGCATTTGGAATAGAGGGAGACTGCCAAGTGTGTACCCACAGCTGAAGCTGGCAACCCCTCTGAGAGCCGCAAGAGATGCCAATGCCAGTTTGGCAAGTGCAGTAAAAATAAAACTTCGGACAGCTGTGCCCTGTGCAGAAAGGCGGCATGGAGAAGCGCATTATCTGTGTTGATTGCGAACAGCATTAGTCTCAAGATAAAGGAATACCCTTTTGTCGAAAAAAAGATAAATAAATTAGACTTCTTTTTGTGCTGTGCGCTTCTGTAAAATGTTTTTTTCTAAGTTTATTTATCTACATTGTTCAGTTGCTTTTGCTCATCTGATAATAAAACGATTGCTGTTGAAAAGTTAAAAATGTATTGCTATCGTTTTAGTTTTATACATAGGTATGTGGTAAACCAATGTCTGTTCAGATGTTTATTTACTTACATTTTCTTGTTTTGATTTGTAAAATACATGTTCATATATATATATATATATATATATATATATATATATATATAGGGTGGTCACACCAAATATGGATTTGATTTAGATTTTTCTTCTGTTCACTCACTTTGCATTTAGTTAATTGATAAATATAATCTATTAACATGTCTATTTTTGAAAGCATTCTTACTTTACAGCATTTTTTCACACCTGCCTAAAACTTTTGCACAGTACTGTATATATATATATATATATATATATATATATATATATATATATATATATATATATATATATATATATAGAGAGTTAATATTCCCTACTTGAAAGGGGACACGTGGGAATGTGGCTGGAGCTGTAAATTGAATACATGATCACAGGTGTATAAAAAGGGTGATCATAGGTGTTAATATTAGGGTTATTGTTGGGGACAGAGGTGGAAATACGTGTTGCTATGTTGCTGTGCTGTGTTTTTGTAGGCCTTTTGTTTTGGCCCTTGTGCCGTTTGTTTTGTTAAATGTGTTTTTGTCTATAGTGTCTTTATTATTAAATGTGTGCATTAGTGCTAAACTGCAGCTTTCTGTGACTCTGAGTCACTCACCCTGCCGGTAACAGCTTGGCCGTGATGTTACCCTGGTAACTGTTCACTCTAAGCCAAAAAAAGTCAAGACAACCAAACTACTTTTATTTGTAGTTTTTGGAGGCCTTGGAGACTACTGATCATGTCTGACAAACCTCTTCGACCTCTTTGAAGAAGTTACTGCAAGGACTGATGCAAAAAGAGTGCATGACATGATATATCAAGTTTATGATAAGATTAGTGATTAGGCAAAGTTTTAATATCAATCTGCTACACTACTACTGTAGGAACCGCATAAGCATTGATGGGCCGAATGCCCTCCTCTCGTTCATGAATTTTCTAATGTTTTTATGTTCTTAATGCAATTGCTAAAGGTAAACTAGAAAAACAACATACTCCATATAATGTAGGTAACTCGTGCAAAATAGTCTTTGGTAATCAAATCAGGCACCTCAAAAACAGGTGCTGGCTGTAGAAAAACAAATCTGATAATGTAGCATGACTTTTAAGACAAAAAAACTATGAGACAGATTTTCCTGGCACTGTATGCTCATGAGCTAGCCTTTCAGATTTCAAATCCAGTTTAGGAAACACTCAAAATAATAATTCTAACTGCTATTTGTCAGTCAGGACTTAATAGCTGAGGTGTGACTAATATTTGAGAAATATGAATATTTCTAAACCTAAGGTAAGTCAACTACTGTTTATAATCACAATACAATGCACTTAAAATCCCAGATAACAGACTGTACTGTAGTTGATCATTACTGCTATTGGCTATTGTTTTTGCAGAATTGAGCACCTGTTCACCTGAGACTCCCTCCAAGACCAACAGAACTAATTTATCTTAAGCTAAGAGCCATCCCTTGAAAATTGTTTTAGAACTGGGGATTTGTAATGAATGACTGTGTCCAATTATTAACCCATATTGTTTACACTACATTTTCAATATTATTATTATATTCAGTGCTATAATAACTATGTAAACTGACTGACACTTTTAGACATTTGAAGACTGTCTAGTTTGTAAAATGACCCTGAATTACTGTAATGTTCATAGCAAGGCTTGTTGTCATAATAGCCGAAGTGAAGGCACTTTAAGACATGCAGAATGCAGTGTTGTGCACACGCCACCATACCTTAACAACTTGGCACTACTAAAACCAGTGCAACTCTAACCCTAACCCATCCAAAGAAATAAAAAAACAAAACACCCTTCTCCCCTCTCCCACCTATAACGCATTTGTGCCTTCCTCTCATCCCACTTCTCTTCTCCAGAATATACAGTCGCTCTTGGGTAGACCACTGTACTCTGCATGTCATTGTTCCTCGCTGATTTCCAGGAACTGTGTACAAACCAGCACACCAGCAGATACAATTCAAGACAAGCTTTACAGAAAGTAGATACATTTAGGCAGTAAACAACATACAGTTGACTAGAAATGTACAGAAAAATAATTTTTACTAAAGCTACTTTTATCTTGGACCAGCAGAACCAGCATAAGCTGAAAACCAGCAAACCACAATATCTGGCCAGCACACCCTTTTTAAATTTCCTTCCATGTGTTTTTTTTTTTTCTGAAGCAATGTCCCAGAGGTGTTATTCTAGCTTGTTTAGTTGGGAGTTATGCATTACATCTGGTTATGGGCTGTTTATGTCAGTAGCTGAGGGATTTGTTCTCATTAGGGTGAACGACAGCTTTAGGCCATCAGGTCTTTCAGTATTCCCTGATCGCAGGATCCACACATCTTAAGCTGGGAAAAGCTAGAAAAAAAACATAATTTTCAAATCTCTGTTTACTGAGGGTTAGGTTTATAGCACTGTTGCATGTAACTGCACACATCTGTTAAATTAGTGAGGCTTCTTTTAAAAAAAAAAAAAAAAAATTCAGCCTCACATGACCTTGCAACATATTAGGTTTGGAGACTAAAATATATCTTAATGACTTACCCTTATTACCACTTAACCTATTGCTGAAATATTATCAACAAAATATAATACATCAGTATCAACAATGAAGTTGTGGCTGGTGGACAAAATTTTTTTTTGTGTTCAGGTGAGGGGTGGGGTCTTGTTGGAAGCAATACAAAAAGTTTGTTCTGCAATGTCTTATCGTGGCAAATTTTTCAATTACTTTATTATTAGGCCTCCTCAACCATGGCTTACCCCTTCCCTTAAAATGGACCGACATTCTTTGTGTCTGGCTGAGTGGCTCTGTAAGTCCTCCCCTTCACCTTTGAAGCTCCAAGCCTACCTCTCCCTCCTCTTCAATTTCCTCTTTGCTCTGGAACTAGCCAAACACAACTATTTCCTAACCCTCATCACTGCTCTTCTGAACCTTCATTAAACTACTCCGTCCCCTTCCCTCATCCAAATCTCCATCCCTCCCAACCCTTACTGCTAGTGATCTCTCTCACTATTTCACCACCAAAATCAGTACTATTCGCCTACACCTCCTGACTCTCCCCCAGCTTCCCATTCCACCTCCACTTGCTCCTAATGCCCTCTTTACTGCTTTCCTCCCCACATCCTTACCTGAACTCTCCTCCATCATTGCCAAGGCCTACCCTACCTCTTTCCCCCTGGACCCGGTCCCTGCCTCATACCCCCACTCCTCCCACTAATCCTCCCTTACCTAGTCTCCCTCTTTAACTCTTCTCTCTCCACTGGTATCTCTCCTGCCATCTTCAAATCAACTACCATCACCCCTTTGTTAAAAAAAACCTCTCTCGACCCTGCCAATTACCGCCCAATCTCTTTTCTCCTATATTTCTCTAAGTTCCTTGAGCGTCTAGTCCACTTGCGCCTATCACACTATATATCCGCCAATTCACTCTACCCCCAATTTCAATCTGGTTTCCGTCCCTCCCATTCCACTGAGACTGCCCTCCTCACTGTCCAGAATCATCTGGCCAACTCTTCCCATGCTGGCTTCTCCTCAATTCTCATTCTCCTTGATCTTTCCTCTGCCAGACACAGTCGATCACCCCATCCTCCACTTCACACTTTCTAACCTGCATCTCTGGCATATCCCTTGACTGGCTGCAGTCATACCTATCTGCACACACCTCTGCTGTTGCTTTCAACAGCCTCACTCCCCCCCCCCCCCCTCCTCTCTGATTGTCAGTGTCCCCCAGGGCTCTGTCATAGGACCCTTGCTATTCTCCCTGTACATCTCACCCCTTGAAGTTCTTATTTCCTCATTTAACTTCCCTCATCATTTCTTTGCTGACGACACCCAGATTTCATTTTCGTTTCCCTCCTTTACCCCCAACCTATCAGCTTGCTTGCAAATCTCTCCCTGGTCTTGCCCCGCCTTATCTGGCTGCACTGACCACCTACTATGTTCCCCCATGTCCCTTATGCTCCCAATCCCTATTGTCCGTCTCTGTCTCTGTTTCTGTTTCTTTTCCCTTCTTGCTCCTCTTTATTGAAATAAACTCCCACTTATCATAAAAGTCGCCCACACTACGTAGTTTCTGTTCCTCCCTCAAAATGCATCTCTTCTCCCTTGCCCATCCTATTGATACTCCTGGCCCCTGACCTCCTGTTATGACCCTGCTTGGCCGACCCTGACCTAGCCTCTGACCCTCTGCTCTCATATAAGCAACTAATCTGTATCTCCCCACCCTAGCCCAATAAACTTACCTTCTTTCTTCACCTATTTTTTTTTGATTGTACCATTTTGTTTAAATTTGTAAAGCGCCTTGGTTAAAGGCGCTATATAAATGTAAATAAATAAATAAATATTAAAGTCAGGAATGTCAGCCATCATGTATTTTTTCCATTGATAACATGGCTAAAGCATTTAATCATTCAGTTTTCATACATTAAAAAAGAAAAATATAAAAAGTGAGATGTTGAAATAAGACAAATATTTTAAACACACCGGATGTTCTCGGAAATTTAAATGTGTATTTAAATTTAAGTTGTCCCTGAATCTAAATTTAAGCCAAGTTCAAAGACCAAGAACAGGAAAAAATAAGACTTTAATGGAATTCATAATTAAGGCTAACAGGGGGAAAAAAAACACTGTAATTAACAATGAAGTTGATTTTTATTTCATTTTCAGGAACCAGCAGATAATTTATAGAGACCTAATAAAAGACTGATCAGCTACAAACAAACAGTAGTTAAAAAATAAAAAAAGCCTGATGCGGCTATCAACAAGATTTAAACAAATGATAGAAAATAATATATAAATAATATTCAAATAATACAAATATACTGTACGGTATATTTAATAACCGATTACCCCAAACAGGCAGCAGTGGTCGGTAAATTAACAAAAAAACAACAACAAAAAATAAAGAAAAATTTAATATATATAGTAAAATAGACCTTTGTAAAATAGACCTTTTCTTGATCATGCTACTAATAGCACACTGCTTGTACTTATAAGGTTCCCGCGCAAGACATCTTAAACATGGCACAGTCTTATTAAGATTAACATTTAAAACGAGAGAGAGAGAGAGAGAGAGAGAGAGAGAGAGAGAGAGAGAGAGAGAGAGAGAGAGAGAGAGTATATTTCAAACATGCAAATTCTGTTAGCAGACACATGACTAACATCTTACACAGTAATAAAACACAGATCTATGAAATAGAAAATGAAATAGCAAAAGGCACAGCATGTTTATGGTCTTTTGACATAACTGGACACCAAAGATCTAGGGATGCAAAAGGTTAGGGTGTTCTACGCCTTAAAGTTGCAATTGTGATTCTTAACTAGAAGGAAACCTTTTAAAAATCATGAAACGAGAATCTCACTGTAAACAATGTTATCATGTTAAATTAGTGTTACTCTGTTTCATTGCTGATTATGTTAATGATCTTTGTAACAGATGGAAGATAACAAGTTCAATAATTATATAGATAAAACATGATTCGTTTAAATAGATCAGGGATAACAGACTATGGCTCGAAGTGAATTCTGTATTGTTATACAGTGCACATAAACAACTGCAATTTTAGCACCCCTTTTTCTGTACAACAGACCAATGTCACACCCTTAGAAAAAGACAGATTATTAGATACTGTACAATGCATTTAATGACTGTACACACATTTACAGCACTTCAAGGTACCACGATTAACAATCATATTTATTGTAAAGGTTTGATGGTAAAATACAATCCGATTTGGATGCTGTTGTTTAAAAGTTATGTATTAGATTGCATAGGATGATGCTGTAGTGTAATCTGTTAAGGAAAGCAGAGGAGCTGTAGATACCATCTGATAGCATGAGCAGAAGTGTTTGATGTAATCGTGATGAGAATCAGTGGACAAAATCAATAGTGATAATCAAACCATCCTCAAATACATATACTGAATTGCTAATTACGATCATCTGTGCAGAAATATTTTGTATTATTTTTTTAGTGGTTCCATGCAAATGATCTTGTATACACACTTTTAATATGAACTGTTGTCCACGGGATTGTTTGGATAAAAAGTGTTTTTTTATCCCAAGGCACACGGCAGTTACAGCAATGTGAAGTACAGCTCTGAATGACTGCCTGTTCAATATCTGCTCTGGATATACAGTACTGTGCAAAAGTTTTAGGCAGGTGTGAAAAAATGCTGTAAAGTAAGAATGCTTTCAAAAATAGACATGTTAATAGATTATATTTATCAATTAACTAAATGCAAAGTGAGTGAACAGAAGAAAAATCTAAATCAAATCCATATTTGGTGTGACCACCCTTTGCCTTCAAAACAGCATCAAGCATCAATTCTTCTAGGTACACTTGCACACAGTTTTTGAAGGAACTCGGCAGGTAGGTTGGCCCAAACATCTTGGAGAACTAACCACAGTTCTTCTGTGGATTTAGGCAGCCTCAGTTGCTTCTCTCTCTTCATGTAATCCCAGACAGACTCGATGATGTTGAGATCAGGGCTCTGTGGGGGCCATACCATCACTTCCAGGATTCCTTCTTGTTCTTTACGCTGAAGATAGTTCTTAATGACTTTCACTGTATGTTTGGGGTCGTTGTCATGCTGCAGAATAAATTTGGGGCAAATCAGATGCCTCCCTGATGGTACTGCATGATGGATAAGTATCTGCCTGTACTTCTCAGCATTGAGGAGACCATTAATTCTGACCAAATCCCGAACTCCATTTGCAGAAATGCAGCCCCAAACTTGCAAGGAACCTCCACCATGCTTCACTGTTGCCTGCAGACACTCATTCGTGTACCGCTCTCCAGCCCTTCGGCGAACAAACTGCCTTCTGCTACAGCCAAATATTTCAAATTTTGACTCATCAGTCCAGAGCACCTCCTGTGTTTTTGTGCATAGTTGAGTCGCTTGGCCTTGTTTCCACATCGGAGGTATGGCTTTTTGGCCGCAAGTCTTCCATGAAGGCCACTTCTGACTAGACTTCTCCAGACAGTAGATGGGTGTACCAGGGTCCCACTGTTTTCTGCCAGTTCTGAGCTGATGGCACTGCTGGACATCTTCCGATTGCGAAGGGAAGTAAGCATGATGTGTCTTTCATCTGCTGCAGTAAGTTTCCTTGGCCGACCACTGCATCTACGGTCCTCAACGTTGCCCGTTTCTTTGTGCTTCTTCAAAAGAGCTTGGACAGCACATCTGGAAACCCTGTCTGCCTTGAAATTTCTGCCTGGGAGAGACCTTGCTGATGCAGTATAACTACCTTGTGTCTTGTTGCTGTGCTCAGTCTTGCCATGGTGTATGACTTTTGACAGTAAACTGTCTTCAGCAACCTCACCTTGTTAGCTGAGTTTGGCTGTTCCTCACCCAGTTTTATTCCTCCTACACAGCTGTTTCTGTTTCAGTTAATGATTGTGTTTCAACCTACATATTGAATTGATGATCATTAGCACCTGTTTGGTATAATTGTTTAATCATACACCTGACTATATGCCTACAAAATCCCTGACTTTGTGCAAGTGTACCTAGAAGAATTGATGCTGTTTTGAAGGCAAAGGGTGGTCACACCAAATATGGATTTGATTTAGATTTTTCTTCTGTTCACTCACTTTGCATTTAGCTAATTGACAAACATAATCTATTAACATGTCTATTTTTGAAAGCATTCTTACTTTACAGCATTTTTTCACACCTGCCTAAAACTTTTGCACAGTACTGTATAAAGCCTTCAACCTCCAGCCCTCTCAATCCGACATGCTTTATGAGCAATAAATCCATTACAAATAAAATAAGAGATTAAAAAAAAAAACACAAAATGTTTATAAGATATAATACTTTCAAGGGTATAAAGTGTATCAGTTACAGTAGTTTTCTTACTGGAACTGCAAAGCTTTATGATAAACATCATACATAGTTGAGAAGAATGTTTTACAATAGGTCGCTATTAGCAACTGCTGACTTTTTGAAGTTAAGGAAGCTCCTCTTTTTCTTCTTCTTAGGAATTGTGTCCAAAGAATCATCCAGACCTGCTTTACATCGAAAAACAAACACCTTCTCTCCTGTATGTGGCAGGTGTACCACATCTGCTGCTGGCTCCACAGTGCTGTCTGTGTTGTCCTGCCTGCCATCTCCTTGGGGGCATTTTGAATGTTCCAAATGGGAAAAGGACAGCTGTTTCAGGAGCTGAACTTGTTTCTTCTTCAATATACTAAAAGACAACAAAGGGGTGGAATGATATATTAAAGAAAATGAAAAAAACTAAGTAGATATGTATTCAGCACAAAGGAACATAATATATTAGCTTAGTTTACAGATTTGCTGTTTTGGGTGGAGTGGTGTTTTCTTAGGCCTATATATAGCTGGGAGAGCTACAGCAATCCCAGTTAGATGTAAGGATTTCAGTTCAGTATATATAAAGTGTAGATCACCTGCTTCTTTTAGGAAACATAATAAGAGACACATTTTGGCATGTGATAGGAATTTCCTCTTGCACTTAAAAAACTGTTGCTTTGGATTATGCTGACACTGCTATTAATTTACAAGATAATGGGTATACAAGGTTATTGGCATGTAAAAAGCAATGGAAAAGTGTTTTTCAAGACTCTTGAAGATATAAGAGCAGCTGTGTCAGGTGTAAACAGGGCTGTCATAAATATGATGCATTCGGCATGGCTGCAGGGCAATAGGATCATGCTTCAGTTCCTGCGTCAGGGGCTTTGAGTGATTTGTGTTACAAATAAAGGTAGAAGTCAGAACTAGCAGTCTGGTTTGCAGCTGCGGGTGCACGCTGTCTGTCCGAGCTGGACTTGTGCTCTCAAACATAATGCTAATGAGCATCCTAGGGTTGATTTAATGACTGCTCATTAATGCCCCCATAAATTAAAGACTGGGCCATCTTACCTGAAGAAACATGCCACCCTATATGTATGCCAAGAAAAAATGCATAAAAACAGGTAGATTCCTTACTAAACTTTGTGGTTGTGATTTACTAGCTCTCTTTAGTAATATATCGTACATGTTTGTCAAATATTTTTCTATCCAAGTACGGTATTTTTGTTTTCTTGAAGTTGAGACAGTTTTACTTAAAACAAATACATACCTCAAATCATCCAAAAGCATAAAAACTAAACACAACTCACCAAGACATAGGATTACTACTATAGCAAGGGACTTCCCAACACAGCAATACTCTATTAAATATTAACACTAATAACTGTATAATTAAAAACAAAAAGGGCCTTTGTTGTTGAAGCTGACAATGTTGTTGAAGCTGACACCCTGGGATCCTTCAAGAAGCTGCTTGATGAGATTCTGGGATCAATAAGCTACTAACAACCAAACGAGCAAGATGGGCCGAATGGCCTCTCGTTTGTAAACTTTCTTCTTTGTTCAGTAGGGATGTGGGAATGAAGTCTAAACTCAAAACAATTTAGTAAACAGTGCTGATAAGCTCTTTACAATGTATTGATGACCTTGCAATTTTGTCCTGTTTACATATTTTTGTATGTTATTTGGCATGAAAACGATTGTGAAAATAAAGTGTATACAACAAGAAGCATCTCTGTGAGCTAACAGGCAGACCCCTACTGTGTAACTGCTCTGTCATGATCAGTACTTTCGACAAGTAACATTTAGTCCCAATAAATGACATTTAAAAAAACGTCAGAAAAAACGAAAGAAAATACCAAATTACCCCTGTTCATGATGTTGGCAGACAGGAGGATGCAGTAATGTTTTACCACCTGGCAATTATATTTGTTTCCTGACAAACCAGAACAAAACATGTGGTTGATATTGAAAGAGGTTAACAGGGACATCTCATTAATTGTGCATAAGTGATAAACATTATTTTTCCTTTTGCTTAAAAGGATGGCAAACCACCAGCTGTTTTGTGTGGATTCAGCACTTATATGAAAGTGATTTGTAGATTCTTGAACTACTGCTTTGCATTGGCACCATTGCTCATATGGGAAATTAAATACACAATATTAGTATGCAGAAAACACTGCACTCTAGATACAAAAACAGACTTGATTGTTAAGTCAGTGACTGATCTGTAAACCTTTCTCCCGACTTTACTTCTGAGGAATTGAATGGGTTTTGATGTATTTAATTTATATAGATCTATTGAGATGCGTCTCATCACCAGAACCTTTAAATAGTTTATTAAAATTAGTTACTCTAAGATAAATGTTCCCTATTAACACATACACATGTACCCCAACAATAAACCCCTTAGTGTGCACATTTATTAAAATACCTCAAGATTTGTCATTTATATCCTTTGTATACCTACCTGCATGAAAACATCTGGGTGGGAGAATTTCAACTTTTGGTCAGTAAGCAGTGATATAGAAACAATTGGCACTCCTGTGGAAATGCTGGACCACTTTGTGCTTTAATTAGGCATCATAAACAACTTCTAAAAAGTCTCATGCATTTTACCATTAGTGGCTTTTCTCTCACTATTTTAAATGAATTGCATGTGTGGCCTAATAAAGTCATCAATTCAATTAGACAATCACTCATTTGCCTATTTTGACAATTTTCCCAGATTTTCAGTTCCAGTGGTTTGATTTCATATGCACAACACATGAAAACAACTGAACCCATGGGCTGTCCTAATACATGTGCACACTACTCAACTTACTGTTGACAAGAATTTAAAGCATTTCCTACTGAATCTATCAAGATAAGCAATAGAGAAGCAGACTTGCATTCCATTGACTCTTACCAGCACTCTGAATGAGCCTGTGGCATATGCGAACACACTTCAGAACATATTTACAGCACAGTGCTCAGTGTACACCAGTTTATTTACTACAAAGAAAACAAAGCTTTAAATAACGAAATAGCTCTCACATGCACCTTAGTTGTTGCATGCTAGTTCTGTAACATTAGCAGATTGCTTTTCCTTTTACAAATGTTTGATCCTGCATACGGAACTGTGGTTGTTTTCAGTGGATTGTTATACCCTAATGTTTTGAGCATGACAGATATACAAATGAAACACTGCCACAGTATTGTTATTCTCCAAGTGTTTTCAACGTTTTATACAGACACCAACGTCATCTCTCCAGTGCTAGTCACTTTTTTTATGAAAACATTTAGTTACGGCTGTTTGGTAAAACAGAGAACATATGCCTTACCTTGCTTTCTCTTTGCGCAAAGAGCCAGCACTCATATTATGATTGATGATCTCTTCTCTTAGCTTGCTATCCAGAGATCTTCCTGAGCCTTTATACCGCCTTTAAACAATAAACAAACACAAAATGTTTTATCCTTGAAGATTATTTAGCCACTTGTTAGCAATCAGGCCTTTCCTCGCTTATATCACGGTTTGATTTTTTAATGCAAAAAGTCTATTCTGTAATTTACTAGTTTAAAAAAAGATAAGAACTGTACAGACAGAAGGATATCTACATCAGCATATGGAAGGAAACGTAAATGGATGGAGACACAGATGGATCACATTAGTTTACTGTAAAGCTGCGTCTTAGTTGGTGCTTATCTTGGCGAGAGCCGAGTTCAAATCAGCATGAAGTTTTAACATCTACTCTCGTGTAATGGAAATCAACTGTGACTATTCACCCACATTTCTGGCAAATGATTATGCTGACTTTCTACAGCAATAGAAGGTATCTAAGGAAGAGGAAAAACATTAGGGAGATGTGCAGGATTACAGAATCCAAATGCAGTCCTGTGCAAAACCACTAAGCAGATAAAGAGAAAAAGAATCAAGCAGCACATTGATTTGGAGGAAAAAGATTCAAATTCAAACATCCTGATAGCAGAAAGAGATAGGAAGATGATCTCAAGAGACTGGGAAGAACACAAAAAAAAACAACTCAACCAGAAGCTATATTTTAGCACATCTAATGATTACAGACTATTTAAGAACAAAAGCATTTACGACAAACAGACCCAGAATATACAATAACAGATGTCACAGATCATGAAGTGAGAAAAACACTCAAGGTTAAAAATAGAGATGTAAAGCCCTGAGAGGAAATGAAATCATGCTCCACTTCTTGACAGTGTGTATATATATATATATATATATATATATATATATATATATATATATATATATATATATATATATATATATGCCAATGCAATAGCAATAGAATGACAAGCTTGACCCCTTTACAAACACAGCGTTATGAGCTTAACTGTTTGTGATTTTATTAGACAGGGGATATTCCATTGGAGAAGTATTAATTGATCTGACGGTGGCATTTGACATCATTCAATTAGGCTGCTCTAAGTCAGCTTAAAAAAACTATTCCAAAATCTGGTCCGAGAATAAAATAGATTAAAACACCAATACAGGAGACACTGAATCACCTTTTATTTGCTGATTACATTATCATCATAATGGGAGAGACTGGGGAGCTGGAGACCATGATCAATGGACAGAATAATGAAAGTGAAGAGATAAGTACTGTGGGCAAACATGAAAAGACAAAGGCGTGTTCAAATGCCTGTTTGAAAAGAGGGAAGAACTCAATGTCCTTGATAAATGAATACGCTCAGATCAGACTATTGAGGCGGTGCATGGACAGTTTCACAGACACAGTTCAAGATGAAACACTTAGAATCTGTCCCTATACTTTCATATATACATGCTGAAATAGAGAATAAGTATGATTCAGTATGCTTATGGAGTAAATACAGGACATAATTCATTTTGTTATTGTTATTATTTTTTGTAGCTCCTAATTTACAAAAATATTGCAGTGTTCTCAACCTTTCTCAGATTTATTAACTGGAGGTACTTTATTGAAAACCTGGTAAGTCACTTGGCTCGAGGTTTCCCTCTGAAATGAGTATGGCTGAAATCCCAGGGCTTCAGTAGGGAACCGCTTGTTTGTTTTGAATGGAATCACCCCCCATCATTGACTATATGTTTTTCTTATTCAAGGAGCAGAGGAACGAGATGAACAAGTTTGTCAGTCTTCTGTATCTCACCTTATGTGATGTGATGATGGAACTTGTCAATGACAGGACAGCTTTCATTTGGGAAGTGTTGATAATACAGTAGCTGAAAGCATTTGCAAACAAATCCACTATTTGTTCAAGTGCTTAGTGTGGTCTGTAGATCAACAGATCAAACTGCACTTTAGAGCTGTAAATGCCAGTACTTTAACCATTAAAGCTCATCAGCACCACAGCAAATATTCGAGAACATTTCAGCATATTTTCTTTTAATTGTAATTGCATTTTTTGTAACTCTTAACCTACAAAAACGCATTTTTCATTTCATTTTTTTTTGTATCCTAAATAAATTTCTCAGTTGTACTGTATCTACTTGCAAGGATCTTTAGAGTTAGGATGAGGCAACTGATGTATCTAGCAAGTTGCAGATCATATATCTCATTAAAACAACTATAAAATGATGCATCTTTATACCTTCTTCATCTTACCCTTTCTCTCGTTCATTTACTGTCACAGTCTGCGCTGGTTTGGGGCAGACTGGATCAATGATGGAAATTAAGTCAGCTTCTGAGGATGTAGGAAGCAATAAATGCAGGACTTCAAGCAACACATTTGCTGGTACCTGAGTCTGCTTGACCAAGTAAGCAAGAAATTCAAGATCCTGGAACAGAGGACAGGAAAACTTTTGGGTCACTGACAGAATAATATATGGCAACAGCATGTGCTTCACCTCATTTCTTCAGAGCCTTGATAACCAAATACCTCCAGAACCAGTCTTGCTCCAAACACCAAGATAGACATACAAATACATCAGTCTGGCTCTGGATATGTAATTTGACAGAAATCCAGGAAATATATCATTAGCATTCTAACCAGATGTTTGGCTTAATGCAATGCTAAATATGCATAGCCTGAATTCAAAACCAGCTACAATATTAAAATAATGCATCAGGTATTATAATTGAAGAGCTAAGCATCATATTTTCCACTTCTGTTGTTGGAAATGGTTTCTCATTAGTAAACCACTCATGTATTCCTTATTCATTTCTTGTCACTTGCTAATCTGCTTGCAGACAAATGTTTCTCCGCTTGACAAAGAAATGTATCAATAAGCAAGACAGTGAGTGATTGGAATTTGAGCAATGGTGCACACATATGAAAAGAAAAGGTGTTCAATTTATAGGGAACTGTGCGTAAGCAATAGAGATCGATTGGGGGTGGGGTGTTATCATGAGTCAACCACACTCCATGAAGTGCTAGAAGAGATTTGAGGTATTGCAGTAAGTCTGCCCAAATTATGCACCAATCTTACGGTAACCCACACCCAATGCACATTGAAGTTGCCTTTTATAATATTTTTAAATGCACTGTCCAAAAAAAAAAAAAATGCTCTAGATATAAAACCCACAAATACTTACTGTATTGTGTGTCAGAATGGTGAGAGGAAACTGATGATATTATTAAGATTTCAAAATCAATATAAAAAAAGAGATTAAGCAATGTTGTTTACAGTCATACTGGAAGAAACACATAGGGGTGATTTCACAGACCTAGATTACTGCTAATCTTGATTCTCTTATCTGAAGTAGCATTTGATTCCCACATCAAGAATGTATTTTTCAAACACGATTTCTATTAGAAATGTTTTTCCTTGTTTGGCTACAAGAGACCATCCTTATCTGTAAGTTGCCCTGGATAAGGGCATCTGCTAAGAAATGAATAATAATAATAATAATAATAATAATAATAATAATAATAATAATAATAATAATAATAATAATAATAATAATAATAATAATCTTTTGCATGATCCTTTCATATATATACAGTACTGTGCAAAAGTTTTAGGCAGGTGTGAAAAAATGCTGTAAAGTAAGAATGCTTTCAAAAATAGACATGTTAATAGTTTATAATTATCAATTAACAAAATGCAAAGTGAGTGAACAGAAGAAAAATCTACATCAAATCAATATTTGGTGTGACCACCCTTTGCCTTCAAAACAGCATCAATTCTTCTAGGTACACTTGCACACAGTTTTGAAGGAACTTCGGCAGGTAGGTTGGCCCAAACATCTTGGAGAACTAACCACAGTTCTTCTGTGGATTTAGGCAGCCTCAGTTGCTTCTCTCTCTTCATGTAATCCCAGACAGACTCGATGATGTTCAGATCAGGGCTCTGTGGGGGCCATACCATCACTTCCAGGACTCCTTGTTCTTCTTTACGCTGAAGATAGTTCTTAATGACTTTCGCTGTATGTTTGGGGTCATTGTCATGCTGCAGAATAAATTTGGGGCCAATCAGATGCCTCCCTGATGGTATTGCATGATTATTATTTATTTATTTCTTAGCTGACGCCCTTATCCAGGGCGACTTACAACTGTTACAAGATATCACATTATTTTTTACATACAATTACCCATTTATACAGTTGGGTTTTTACTGGAGCAATCTAGGTAAAGTACCTTGCTCAAGAGTACAGCAGCAGTGTCCCCCCCACCTAGGATTGAACCCACGACCCTCCGGTCAAGAGTCCAGAGCCCTAACCACTACTCCACACTGTACTGTACTTCTCAGCATTGAGGAGACCATTAATTCTGACCAAATCCCCAACTCCATTTGCAGAAATGCAGCCCCAAACTTGCAAGGAACCTCCACCATGCTTCACTGTTGCCTGCAGACACTCATTCGTGTACCGCTCTCCAGCCCTTCGGCGAACAAACTGCCTTCTGCTACAGCCAAATATTTCAAATTTTGACTCATCAGTCCAGAGCACCTGCTGCCATTTTTCTGCACCCCAGTTCCTGTGTTTTCATGCATAGTTGAGTCGCTTGGCCTTGTTTCCACGCCGGAGGTATGGCTTTTTGGCCGCAAGTCTTCCATGAAGGCCACTTCTGACCAGACTTCTCGGACAGTAGATAGGTGTACCAGGGCCCCACTGTTTTCTGCCAATTCTGAGCTGATGGCACTGCTGGACATCTTCCGATTGCGAAGGGAAGTAAGCATGATGTGTCTTTCATCTGCTGCAGTAAGTTTCCTTGGCCGACCACTGCGTCTACGGTCCTCAACGTTGCCCGTTTCTTTGTGCTTCTTCAAAAGAGCTTGGACAGCACATCTGGAAACCCCTGTCTGCCTTGAAATTTCTGCCTGGGAGAGACCTTGCTGATGCAGTATATCTACCTTGTGTCTTGTTGCTGTGCTCAGTCTTGCCATGGTGTACGACTTTTGACAATAAGCTGTCTTCAGCAACCTCACCTTGTTAGCTGAGTTTGGCTGTTCCTCACCCAGTTTTATTCCTCCTACACAGCTGTTTCTGTTTCAGTTAATGATTGTGTTTCAACCTACATATTGAATTGATGATCAAAGTCATAATCCCTGACTTTGTGCAAGTGTACCTAGAAGAATTGATGCTGTTTTGAAGGCAAAGGGTGGTCACACCAAATATGGATTTGATGTAGATTTTTCTTCTGTTCACTCACTTTGCATTTAGTTAATTGATAAATATAATCTGTTAACATGTCTATTTTTGAAAGCATTCTTACTTTACAGCATTTTTTCACACCTGCCTAAAACTTTTGCACAGTACTGTATATATATATATATATATATATATATATATATATATATATATATATATATATATATATATATATATATGCAAATCATTCTAATATTTGAAAATGAACCATTTTCAGTTTCATTAATTTCTTTTTTTATATATATATTTTTTTATTTTATTCATGAGTTAGTTAAGGTGGATTTGTTAAGTTTTTTTTTCTAATGAGGCACTTTTTTGTTAATTGAGCCGTATGACTCACAACTGTCCAAACTACTAATAGAGAAATAATAGCATGCTGAGATACTAAATTACAAAATAAATTTCACAGAGCTGTTTTTAAACGCATATAATGAGAACAAGGTGATTTATTCTGGTTTTACTGCAGTAAAATACCAAGAGCTAATCCTATGATGTTAACGAAAAATGGCTTTAGGTATATACCTGATCAAAATGCATGTGGAGTCTCTTAAACTCTAACTGCTCTTTCAAATCCTCAGTTATCTGGCTGACAGTGTCTTCTTCTCGTAACCTAAAATAGCACACAGAATTGTAAAGGAAGAAAAAAAATGCACGGTAACTCAATCTATTCCACTTTACTAAAGACAAAATACACAGTTAAGAATCTACTTTTGTAGTTCATGGATTCTCCAAGGTGTGCTCTGGTAAGCCTTTTGTAAAATCGAACTGTGTTGTATTTAAAATAAATCTGATTCACACTGTAATTATTTCTGTTTTTCAGCATAACAAATGTGTTAAGAAGTATCTATAATTAGGGATTTGGGAAGAACAGCGCACATTTATGATCCATTGGCTTGTAGGGTTGGTTATTTATGTCTTTGTTTCCATTATAAATTAAATTTGCTCATTTGGCAGGAATGAGATTAAAAACATGTGCAGCCTGTGGTCAGGCTATATTGGATAATGTATTACCAATCTAGTCTGACTACATGTATAAAATACAAAAAAGCCAGGCATCTCACCCAAGCATATTTAGTGTGTAGGATAGTGTTCCTGAAGTGGGACCTACTTGTATAGATGGAGTAGCGCACATGGCCAAATATATTTACCTGTTATTTTGTGTTGGTGGCTCAGTGGTAGCGCACTGAATTGCAGCCTCACTGTAACAGGGATGGAAATAAGATTCCCATTGCCTAGCAGTTTGATCCACTCCTGGTTTTACTCTGAGCTTAATAAGACACACCTGAGCTTGCACCGATACACTGGGGTTAATCAAGCTGTTATTAAAACCTGGAATAGGTGAAACTGCCATGCAATAGGTTTCTTATTGCATCCCTGGAAACTGCGACTGCAATAATCCTGTTCTGTGCTCTTATTCAATAAAATCTGTGTGCCAGTGCTGGCATTTCAACTGCAATCCTTCTCTCAGATCATTCCCACAATCCTATTACACCCGGTAACTAAAGAAATGTGTAATTGTGGCTTGCTAAACAAAAAAAAAAAAGAGATGCACATAACTTTGGCTCAGTCCATTCAATTTTATTCAGATTGATGGAGCTTGACTGTTAGCCTTCGTGCACAGAACTGAAATGTTATGCGTCAAACTCCTCTAGAAGTAGTATGTCAAAAAACTAAATAATAAAAAAAGAAGATTTTAAATAAACTTCCTTTCCTTGCTTGAATTAAACTGCAGTATAGTGTGTTCCTCCAAATATTTCAATGAAGCATTTCTAAAAAGATACCGTCAGTTCACGTGCTGACTTCTGTGGGTGAGACAAGGTCATTTTATGTATATAAGGTTACAAGTCAAGTGTTTATTTCAGTATTGTAGGGCCACTCTGCTTTTAATTGCCAATGGGTTTAACAGAACATGTCTTACTTGACGAAGTAATAAAACAACACTGACAGTAAAATGTTTTCAAGATGTTTACAAAGGAGAATTGTCATGTATGTATTTTATTATATGTAGAAATAATGGAACAAGATTAGACTTACAGACACTCAGGCCAGTATTTCCAATTCCATCAGAAATTGGTTCCAGTGAAAATCCTTCCCTTCACATTAAGAATGCTGCACATTCGCTTTAGTAATCGCTCAGCAAGGGAAGGCTTATCCAAGTACTGTCAATGCATTAAAAAAAAAGGTACGGAAAGAGAATATAAAGCCCAGTTATGCTCTCACCTTTGTCTCTGCACACCCATCACATGCTGACACTTTGTGAGCGCACGCTGCAGACTGACAGCTATCTGGCTTTCCTCCTGCCCTCTCTGAGTTTCACTTGAAGGTCCTTCAATAGTAGCAGCCAAGCTATATTCCTTCATTAAAGCATCCCACTCAGCTGATTCCTTCAGCTTTAGCTGGTTATCTGCGTCTTCCAATCCCTTTGAGAAGAACAAAGACTTTTTTTTCTCACAATGTAAAAGCTGACACTGTATTCGCAGCAGTTAAAAACTAAATATTCCTGGTTGATGTTTCAGGATTTGCAAGGTAGTTTCCATTGAACAGGTAGATCAAAAAATAAAATGCTTTATTAATTTGTTGAGCGACTTTAAATCTTCAATTCCTAGTCATTACAGTGGTCCAAGGTGCTTTTCCTTCATTTGCCTATTTCCCTTCTCTGGATCCTGCTGCCCTGCCCTCACTTATACTGTTGCTCTGAAACTACACTGAACTGCAGTTTTACTAGTTCTGAAACCGTCCAATACAGATAAATAGATCCAATACCCACATTCACTACTGTAAACCATAGCAACATTATCCAGATATATCAAAATATATGGTTCCAGGGAATACAAAATATGGTAATAATATATGGTAATATATTAGTGTCAGCACAGTTAAATTACATAGACCAAAAGTAAATGAAAGTACTGCTTATTATAAAAGCTGTTCTTATCTTAAATGCATATCAACAAAGGTTTCTTCAATATACAGAAACAAAATAAGCACATAAACAATTGCATTCTATCGTATATGAAACAAGCTCCCTATATATGGCATAGCCATTGTATTTTATCTTGCTCTTAATTGTATTAATACTTGCACTGTGATTCTTGAAATGTATTTTTGTTTACGACTGTAAGTCGCACTGGATAAGGGCATCTGCTAAGAAATAAATAATAATAATAATAATAATAATAATAATAATAATAATAATAATAATAATAATAATAATAATAATAATTAGTTATAAAATTCTGTTTATTTTATAGGGACACTGGTTGTAATGATTAAGCTGTAGTTATTGGCAGCAAAATAAACTTTATTAGCCACAGCAAGCTGTTTAAAAAAAAAGGTAAAAATAAACACATTTTATTTATTTATTTATTTTCTGTATTTATTCATTTTTGCAGGAATATGCCTCAAACATTGGTTTCAGATCCCTCCACCATCACACATTACCAACGGGGTCTGAAACCAACTTAAGGTTCAGTAAAAAGCAGAATGAAATAAAAACAACAGCTTTCAATCAATTTAACAGCATAGGATTATGAACAAGTGCAGTTAGTCATTTTAAGATGCACCTGAGAACAGGAAGAGAGGTAACTACAGTAGGTGCTGAATTTGTTACCATAGAAACAAGATCAAAGTTAGGCAACACAGAGACTTTTATTGTTTATGATCGGAAACGGGTAAAGTAACAAAAGCAATAACTATCACTAAGTAACTGCTATAACAACTTCGACAAGAACAAAATGGTTAGGAGTCAACGGTAACCTGACATACTATTTGCAGCATCTTCAGGAAGCCAGTAGTGTTCTACTCACATGTCTGTGTTTCTGGATTATCTGCACAGTTTCTGACCCTGTCATTGACCCTGACATTCTCAGCTCCTCCACCAGCAATGTCTGCAGACTCAGAATGGCAGCATATGCCTCCAGGGCCCTCACTCTCTTTTCAGCTTTCTGAAACTGCAAAGCAGCCATGTGCACCGCCAGCCTTTCCTCCTGAGCCTTGAGATGGTGGGCTCTTTCGTGTAGCATCTCCACAAGGACCTAGAACAGAGTTCACAAAGAAATCCATTTGCATGCCATCAGAGTCCTTGCAGAAGGACAAAAATGAACATGCATCTTGTAAAGATACTGAAATACAATCTGCAGTCAGTAATCTGTAATTTAGCCATACCAATCATAGGCCCTATTTTCAAGGAAGTGTAAAGCCAAATCTTCTTCAATGAAACGTTAATTGAGTACAGTTGTTAATTTACAAGAACGAGAAAGACAAAACTCATGCTTTCTAAGGAAATTATTAATGAATGTACATTTCTTTGTAGCAGCTAGTTTTTAACTGGTGCTGATACATATTTCAAGTCTAAGTCCAGTTATGTTTTCCTGTGTTATCCAGCTATGTTTATAAGAGGTAATGACTGTCTGGCCTTTGCCGCTCAGTTGTAAGAGAACCTAAGCTGCAAGAACTGTTTTGCATCGTGAGGAAAAAGTTCCGGAAAAGTGTTATTCGAGTATAGGGAGTTATCCCGACTATATGAATAACTAAAGTAATCCTCTTGGCCACACATGTGATAGACAACATTTTAAAACTAGCAAGAACATATTAAGAACCAAAAATTACCTGCTCCTACAGTTCCTGCAAACACATTGTTTTGCTAGCTTTATACCATAAAATTCCTCCAAGAAAGATATCCTTGGCACGTGATTCAAAATATGTCCCTTAATGTACTGTTACCATGTTGGCAAAATGTTTACAAATCTAGTGAGTTTCCCCAAATGGGTAACCTTTAGTTTTATTTTGATACATGAGGCTGTGTGGTCCAGTGGTTAAAGAAAAGGGTAACCAGGAGGTCCCCGGTTCAAATCCCACCTCAGCCACTGACTCATTGTGTGACCCTGAGCAAGTCACTTAACCTCCTTGTGCTCCGTCTTTCGGGTGAGACGTAGTTGTAAGTTACTCTGCAGCTGATGCATAGTTCACACACCCTATTCTCTGTAAGTCGGCTTGGATATTCCATGTGGGCCTCTGCTGTGCTAGAGACTGAGCACAAATGAGCCAGTCTACCAGATAATTGAGCACTCTGATGCCTTTGAGTCAGTGGGTCCAGGATAGCTTGCATGCACTTCGAGAAGGCATAGGAAGCTAGAGAGAGGTTAAATGGCAAGACACCGAACTCGTACGCTGTTCCCTGTTTTATGGGAATGACTGCAATAACTTTTGCCTCATCAACATTTTGAACTTCCTTCGGCTCAGATACATGTTGACTTTTCTGAGGTCGAAGGTCGGTCCCTACTTGGGCACTAGGAAGTACCTGGAGTAGAACCCTTCCTCCAACTGCAGCGTATGAATAGCCTGTTTTTCCTCCTGAGACACCACCGCAGCGTCTTGCGGGTCCGTGACTGATGTTGAAGTCACGCCCTGAAAGATGGGGGACTGTGCTTGAACTGCAGAGAGTTGCCAGTTTGAACACCCAGCACCCAGATGTCCGTGGTGCACTGATGCCAATACTCCAGATGGCTCCCTGAGACGGGGCCCTGGGCCTGTGGCAGCAAACTCCTAGTGCTGCTGCTCAGCTTGTGACTTGGCCTGAGGCGGAACCTATTAAAGCCTCTGGGTCGGTTCTGAACACCACCTCTGGCAGCAGGTGCAGCCAAGCTGTGCTGGTCTTTGAGGCTGCTGGGACCTTGGCAGACAGTATTCCACTGGTTTGCGCACTGGAGGTAGTCGCTTGGGAAGCAGGTGAACCAGCTGCTTCGTGGATTCCCGTGCACTGTGACAGTGCTGCAGCATCTCTCCACCGCGGAACCAAACATATGCCCTGGTGTAATAGGGGCATCCAGCAGCAGTGCTTTGTCCCCGTCAGGCAAGCGTACCTGGGAAAGCCAACAGCCTGTCTGTTCCTGCCTACAGCCTGCCTGTTCAGTTCTGATACACAGAACAGGTTCTTGTTCACCAGGTGCAGCTCAACCAGCTGTTCTCGTGAGGGCCTGGCTGAATGCACTGCTTGAATAGGCACGCTTGAGGATCACCTCCGAGACCTGGCACTGCTTGTTGGGGCAGATGGCATCCTTGGACAGGAGTGCTAAATTAGGTGCCTGTACCAAATTAGTAATTGAAGCCTCCACCGGAGGAAATTGGGCCAGGTCCAGTTTCTCTGCATCATGCACCCTGGAGCTTTAGCCAGATTATCCCAGGCGACTGGACTGGATCTCCAAAACAAATCAGGTGGTAGGCTGATCAAAGATGGACTGCCTTGTCTCACATTGTGTAGGCCAGGGCACTTGCAAGACTGCAGTAGCCCTCTTGATCAGCGGTAGAAGCTCTGCCGACAGAGAGAGCTTAACTGCAGGGGATGTGCTGTCAGACTCCACGTCAGATGGGAACGCCAGCTACGGTTCGCCCCCCTCATCAGAGACAGCGATGGACAGCATGTCCTACTGTTGCCAATCTGTGCTCGTAGCCCCCAGGGGGGACAGGCGGCACCGAACGTTCATGCAGTAACTCTGCGAGCACCGTTCCTTGGTGGGAAACAGCTGCCCAGAGCTTTTCCATCTTCTCCAAGTCCGCCGATCGCTTGAAATGGTGACGACTCTTCTTCCTCAGGGGAGGAGAAGGAGAGCCAGAGGAAGATGAGGAAGACTGTGAAGGTGGCTTCCTTCGTGGGCTACTCTCCCGGGTGCATCTCCCTTGTCACAGCATCATGGGGTGAAGACGCATCCACCTCTCTATCAGAGGGTGATGGGGAAGGGCACTGTGCAGGAGTGAGGGATGCAGAGTGCTCTGTACAGTTCGTCAGTGCCTCCCTGGTGTGCTCTGGCCCCAGGCAGGAAGAGCATCTGCCGTGCTTGTCCTCAACAGACAGATTGGCCTTGCATGTCTTGCAGGGTTAAAACCCAGGCATGATGCATATACAAATGTACAGGTGATGCCTCAATCTGCTTATAGACCGCAACCGGGCGGGTCAAGACCCGAACAAGACCGGCATGGTACCGGACCAGGGGTGTAAGCACTGGTCGATTGGGGGTCAGAACTGGGATGGTAGCGGGTCGGAACCGTGACGATGACTTTAGCACCAGGTCAGTAAGGTACAGTACCGGGTCGGCACCGGCGACTGTAGCAGCAGGTTGGTACAAGCACGGCACCGGTGTGGTAACCTCGGTCCTGGTTTGGTGCGGGAATGGTGCGTGTCGGTGACCTCGGTACCGGTATGGTACAGGTTCACCGGTTCACAGTTACCGCAGGTAGCAATATACCTTGTACAAGACCCTGGCAAAACTACTCAGTCAGCGAAACACACGAGACTGAGGGAAGCTGGCTTCATGCTGGGCACAAGACCGCAGCGGGACATAACAAAGAGGCTGTAGTGCACAATTTTGAATAAACCATTACAGCATAAATGAATTATCGCATAAATTATGTAAAACACAATAAGCGAAAATTATGCACAGTCATAAGTAACAAATACTTAGTGTATATGATACCCTCCTCCTCCTGTCAGGGCTGTCTTGAAAGGAAAAATGCCATTGAGATCTGTGCGCACAGTCTTCTTACGTCCTTGGGGGAGGGCCATGACTGTGTCATAATTATTCAGGTTTCCGGGTTTTTAGCAGGTAAATACCCATGTGGCAATGGTTACATTTCGAACTTGAAATGGAAGCTGAGAATTGCCAAGTATGAATGTAAGGGTGAAATATTTAATGAGTATTCAAAGCTTCTACCCAAGAGGTCTATCTGAAGTGTACAATAAGGTAGATACAACACGTTTCAAGGGAGTGATTAAATTATACATTTCCAAAGCAATTTGGACACTAAATGGATGACGGATGCACAATGCTTATGGTGTTGGTGTTACTTACTATAGCTGTCTTCAGGATTTTATAATTGTAGCATACAACCTCTAACTAATATTAAGATAGATCAGAAAAAACATTTCTTCTTCATATATATGCTCATGTATGAGCAGGCTCTCCCACAAGTGGATTACAACTCCAGGACTGGGACCTAAAACACATGCCTGCACATGCATTACAATGCATCGTTAGGTTCTGTATTTTTCAGCAAATGGGCTGCATAAACAGAATTTATATAGAAAAACAATTTGCAAAATACAGGTCAAAATCAGGCATTTGAAGAGTGCCTCTCTATTTTTTACCAAACAGACAGTTTTTTAATAAGCTTTCAAAGTAGAGCTCCGCTGTATATCGATACCCATGGTATATCATTATACCAAAATCCTACAATATTCAGCTTTTAAAACAAAAAACTCTGTAATTGTGTGCTTTAAAAACAATAAACTAAGCTGAACTAAGCTTAGCAGAAGTGACTAATTACCTGGCACGTTCTGGGAAAATGTAATTACTGCGGCAGACAGCAGTAATGGTGAATGCGGCAGAAAGGTGGTTGGCTTTCAAAGCCAAATCCACAAGCTTGATGTGGAACTATTTTGGATTTCAGCCAGATGACAACAGCAATCTGCATAAATAGGGTCCTGCGTTTTACGCAACCTGTTTTTTTCAATTGTAATTCAACTGTTATCCCCTAGATGTCCCTGCAGCCACTCCAGTTATAGTAATCAAATTCACAATTAAGATATCAACACATTACGCTTAAAAGCTAATAAAAGCTAATTATGATGAGTGTAAATGATAATTGAATAAATTAATGTGTTAAAAGAAAAATCGAGTGGGCTCCCAAGTGGCGCATCCAGTAAAAGCACTTGCGTAGAGTGCAGGATGCGCCCTATAGTCTGGACGTCGCGGGTTCGAGTCCAGGCTATTCCTTTGCCGACCGAGGATGGGAGCTCCCAGGGGGCATCTGCTTAATTAAACTACTTATTGATTAATAATCTCCTGATTCCTTCAATCATCTCAATTAGTCATTCTATTAACGCGCATTTGCGCGTTGATTAGGCGGCAGCAGCAGCTTTGGACATTTATTTAGTCATGCATCCCTTTATTACTAATACGTCTAATTCAATATTATTTCTTAGAATGTGTAAATAAATAATTTAAATGTTTCAGTTTACTAGTAGGAACACATAATTTGTCAACAAAATATTAAAAAAACAGCACTGATTCCAGGATATATAAAATACTGAAATGATAACATCAATGTTGTAATATATATTACAGCATCGATGCTTTTTAGTGACAGGCTTGTCAACAACACCAGACACCATGACACTTCGCCAATAAAATCGGACGCACCAGGACCGAGGATGGGAGCTCCCAGGGGGCATCTACTTAATTAAACTACTTATTGATTAATAATCTCCTGATTCCTTCAATCATCTCAATTAGTCATTCTATTAACGCGCATTTGCGCATTGATTAGGCGGCAGCAGCAGCTATGGACATTTATTTAGTCATGCATCCCTTTATTACTAATACGTCTAATTCAATATTATTTCTTAGAATGTGTAAATAAATAATTTAAATGTTTCAGTTTACTAGTAGGAACACATAATTTGTCAACAAAATATTAAAAAACAGCACTGATTCCAGGATATATAAAATACTGAAATGATAACATCAATGCTGTAATATATATTACAGCATTGATGCTTTTTAGTGACAGGCTTGTCAACAACACCAGACACCATGACACTTCGCCAATAAAATCGGATGCACCAAGAAAAACACATGACACCTACCGCATTATATGACTGCAGGTTAACATGATTGGATAGCCGCATAGATGTAATGCAAACAACTCACTCAAACAACACGCCCTAAGAGACAGTACAGCAGTCACATATACGAAATTTCCTAACAAGAAAATAAAAATGTCACATTTTACACCTGGGTTTTCAAAGTTTACTCTAAAAATCGGGACAAAGGATATTGCTGCTCTAGAAAGAGTGCAAAGAAGAGTGACCAGAATTATCCCGGGTTTAAAAGGCATGTTGTATGCAGACAGGCTAAAAGAATTGAATCTATTCAGTCTTGAACAAAGACGACTACGCGGTGATCTGATTCAAGCATTCAAAATTCTAAAAGGTATTGACAATGTCAACCCAGGGGACTTTTTCGACCTGAAAAAAGAAACAAGGACCAGGGGTCACAAATGGAGATTAGAAAAAGGGGCATTCAGAACAGAAAATAGGAGGCACTTTTTTACACAGAGAATTGTAATGTTTTTGAAGCTGACAACCTGGGATCCTTCAAGAAGCTGCTTGATGAGATTCTGGAATCAAAAAGCTACTAACAACCAAATGAGCAAGATGGGCCGAATTTGTAAACTTTCTTATGTTCTTATATTCTTATCAGGCTAGTCTAGTGTAGCATTATAACCTGTGTTTACTTGTTTTACTTTCTAAAAGATTTGAACAGATTCATGGAGATATTATGTTGTATGTGACTTTAAGAATATAAGAAATGTTACAAACAAGAGGAGGTCCATTTGGCCTATCTTGCTCATTTGGTTGTTTATTGATCCAAGCAAGCCATTTCTTGAAGGACTTGTGTGAATCAGCTTCCACAACATGGTTGGGTAGTTTATTCCAAACACTCCCAACTCATTTTTTTCATTCCTTACTTACATTTGCAGAACACTTCTAAGATACCCCTGTATGTAAAACATCTGGCCTAGTTATAAACCATCTGCTTTAAGGAAAGTGTGTCTGTGTTATTTTGTGTTATATATAAATATTAAGATATTTATTGTAATTAGAGTATTTGAAGCTGGCCGAAACATCAGATTTCTCTTTTTATATATGTAAGAAATAAAGAAAATAGTGTTAAGTGTTGCTCTTTCTTACCAGTTTTATTTGAATGTTATAGTCATTGGCAATGACCTTTGAATATACTGGAACTTGTTTTCAACAACAACACCACCAACAAAATCTATTTAAACAGCAAGCATTCCACCATGCTGTAGCATCATTAACTCTGTATTAGCCTCATATGCACTTGTACTGCAAAAAAGAAATGTGGCCACCATTTAACATGTAATGGACATAAGATCCAAAGTATCACGATAGTATCGAATATCATGATACTGTGCATGGTATCACATCGAGGCATCCTAAATGAGGTATCGCAGAACACTACTTCAAAGTATCACGATAGTATCGAATATCATGATACTGTGCATGGTATCACATCGAGGCATCCTAAATGAGGTATCGCAGAACACTACTTCAAAGTATCGTGAAGGTATTGAATATCATGATACTGTGCATGGTATCATATCGAGGCATCCTAAATGAGGTAGCGCTGAACACTACTTCAAAGGTTTCACAGAATGTGTCCCTGTTTCTTTGCTTTTTTTTTAATTTAGTAATCGCCAATTTTTTTACCCCGGTTTTCTCCCCAATTTAGCATGCCCAATTATTATTATCTGTATCCTCGGCTCACCGCTCGCAACCCCCGCCGACTTCGAAACAGCGGCTAGAACACGTGTCCTCCGAAACGTGCTCCTGCCAAGCCGTCATTTTTCAAAATTCGGATCCACAGCAATGCCACCAGAGCTATAGTGCCGGAGGATGACACAGATCTGGTGGCTCCACTGCAGAACCACTGACGCCCTATCGGCCAGAGGGGTCGCTGATGCCCGGTGAGCCGTGGATTCCCCTGCCGACCTAAGCCCTCCCTACCCGGGCAGTGCTCAGCCAATTGTGCGCCGCCCCCTAGGAACTCCCGGTCACAGTCGGCTGTGACATAGCCTGGATTCGAACCTGCGATCTCCAGGCTACAGGGCACATCCTGCACTCCGCGCGGAGCGCCTTTACTGGATGCGCCACTCGGGAGCCCCTCAGAATGTGTCCCTGTATGAAATTGGAGATGATAAAGACACTCTGTTGGGAAATGGCTTTTAGCACTTGGAAATGTTTGAGGCAGAATAACTCAAGAGAGCTGTAAAGAAAAAGAGACTTACCCCTGTGGGCTACTGTTTTAAAGAGGGCATCAATGCCATTTTACTGCTTTACTGTTTGGTAAACCTATGAAATGTACAAGAAGTATAACAAATGCCGACCAAAATCAAAACTCAATACAAGATGCATGCTCTGAGGTGTTTTTGTCATTGTATTTATTTAGAATTAGAAACCGATTCTGTAGTCTTTACTCAGAGGCTTGTTTCCTATCTTAATATAAAATTCACTAAGAAGGAACAAAATTATGATGTAAATGCCAATGCATTCATTAAGCATTTATCCCTACAAAAGAAATGATTGCGTTATATATCCAGCACTGCCATGACAGAAAACAAAAAAACTGTAGGATTACTGTTTTTCTAAAATGCACTTTCACTGAGGAAAGTGTGTTATTTTCAAAACATACTGCATTAGTACCTCAAAGGCATATTTAGTAAAGCTAAAAGCAAAATGTAGATGGCTGCATAACCTGGTGTATGCCCTTCAGTACACTAATCATAACAGAATGTGATTAAACAGGGATATAATTACAAACATTTGACCAATTGTGTGTGTGTTTATTGTTCCATAGTCTGTAATGGTTTTAATGCTGATGAATCGCAGCACAGATGTTTTGGATATTTTTGTAATCATCAAAACTTTTATCATGGGCCATGCCTATTTTACTAATAAATAATAATATCTCGTCAAATAAACTCTGCAAATTAAATGTCTCTTTTTAGGTACGCTGCAGTACATATTGTATGACAACAACATGTTTAAGACACCGAACAGTTATGAATGTTGATATGGGTACTGTACAGCAGCTCCACTTGTCATTAATGTGGCTGAGATGAATCTGACTTTTTTTCCCATTTCCACATTTCTTTCAGTTATTGCAGGGAAAGAAGATATGGATCTTTTCAATATCAAGAAAGTGGTGTTATATGCCACTGAAATTACATTTTGGAAGTCTTGATTCTCAGCACCAAAATTCAACTGAATTGGTTATGAGCTTATCAACGCTCACTACACCACGGTTTGTCCAGAATCAATTCTATTTACAATCTCTGCAGACCAATGTGTAATGGTTATGAAATATGGAATTTAAAAAATAAATTGAAAGTTGTGGGTTCACTAATTTATCTCACTTCCATGTAATCTCTCTGTGTGCACAAACATACCAGCACTTTTTATTCATACAGGAAAGAAAAACAAGAAAAGTGTAGCTGGGTATTGCCTCTAGCATGATAGGCATGTGTTGTAAACAAACAACGTTTTACCATCCATTCAAACAGAAACAGGAAGCAACATATAGTTCTTACCTTTTTCAAGGCTGTGTTTTCAATCTCTTTTTCTTGTTCATAAAGATTCATTTTCTCTTCTATTCTTTTTTGCAGAACCAGAAACTCAGCATGGCCTTGGCTTATCTTGGCCTCATGGGGTTGTTTTTTGAGTTTAGATTTTTGCTGCAGAAAAAAAAAAAATCAATAAAAAAAAAAAATCTAAGAAAACCATTATGCGACCAGGCTTACTTTTAACTCTCTAGCTGCTAAAATGGGGTACTTGTGTTTTAATTATTGCTCTGCCCTCATAAGCATGGGCTGTGTTGTTCTACATCTAGTCTCTTTCAGCTACAGGTTTCATACTGATATCCCTTTGGCATGCGCAAAAAACACCATGCCAGCACTGATCGTTTTCAATTATGGCACAAAGCACGTCAATCCTTAACGTTTAGTCTTCTATTCTCTGCCAGGACTCATCAGGCTCCTGATCAACAGAGGTCTCTGAAGCACCATGAGGCAAGCAACCCCAGTAAACTTTCTTCCCTAAAGGATTAAACATTAAACAGAAACCGTCAATTTGGTGCAAGTGGTATTTGAACCACCCTTTCATGGCTCACTCTGAACTCCGAACGACAGCATTTGGGCACCCCAAAATGATCTGTAGTTTGACTCAGCTAGAGGACTATGCGTGTGATTTCTGTACTCCTACAATACTATAATTTCAACAATGAACCCCACCTGTTTGTCCTGCATCACCGTGTGACTGTGTTCCATCTTCATTAAAATGGCCTTCCTCCAGTCTGACAGGTAGGCCTGCAGCCTGGACCGGGTCTGGGCTCGAGGAAGCACCAGGCAGTTATCCATCATTGAGAGACATTTCTGGAACTCCAGCTTCATCTTCAGCAGATCAACCTCAGATAAAGTAAGCTGAGACTTGCAAAGATTTCTGTTTCATGCAGGAAAAAAAAATAGACATTGATTCGTACGAACCTACAAGCATATAATACAATTATACAATTTTTCTTGTTACAAACCGTATGTGACTAGGTTGCTGGAGAGGATTCTCCCTATGTTTGGGAGAGTTTTATGATATGATTTATTGGTTACCAGCCCTGTCTTGAAAAATAAAAATCATTTATTCTAAGTTTATCTGGTGCTGTGGTCAAACCAATTTATTACTCGTATTTTGCATTTATTTATTATTATTTACCTGGTTGAAATTATAATTTCTCTTCAAAAGGAACCTCTTTGTTCCAGTTCAAAACAGGGGTGTGTGGTATTGCTATTACATGTATGTACAGTATGTACAGTAGTATTATATAAAAGTAATAACACAATTGGGTTCTCCTGGTATAGGCCTGCTTGATACAGTAGCTGTGTACTTCTTTAATCCCTATCACTGACAAGTATTCAACAGCCTGTTAATCACTTGCAATAGTAATTTCTCATAGTTTTACTGCTGATTGTAGTAGATTGCTCTTCAATATGAGGCTAAAATAAGAAAAGATTGGTTCATTTGTTTAGTTGTTGCTAAAAATGAAAACGTTTATTAACATAATCTCTGAGCTATCCAAGCCATACTGTTACTGTGAACAAGAATGTTAGGAATAGATGACTTGGAGACTCTGCCCTCGCAGCGACCCCCCCTGATGCAGAGTTGAAAACAGAACACAAGGAATTCCATACTTCTCATTCTGTTCTTACACAAAAACTGATCTTCCCCTTTGCCTCAGAGCTCTTTGCTCCTTCATCTCCAGCTCTAGCTGCTCCTGCAGTTTGTCTCTGGTCTTCTGCAGGACTTTGAGAGCGTTCTTCCCTTCTTTGTGGAGCCTCTCCTGGGCTTCAGAGAGAACACAGGCCATCAGCTGATGTTTTGTTCCTGCATGCTGAAGAGCAAGCCTGGGTGCACCCAAACTTGAGAGCTCCTGGGTAATCCTGGGCTGGATGTTCTTGATCTCACTGCAGGCACTTTGAATCAGACGCATGCTCACTTTCCTAATGTCTGCAGCAGCCTCCTCGTCAAGGTTATTGATCAGGTCTCCCACTTCTATGCACTGAGAGGTCAAAAGATTTTGCCAGCAGTTCAGGTAGTGATGAAGATCCAGGCTTTCTTTGGATGCCTTTGAAACAGTGGCCAGATCTTTCTGCTTTTGTTTCTGCTCTTGAACCTAGAACAAAAAAATTACATTTTTAACTTCCCAGTCATTGTCATGTCTTACCAAGGTATTTTTAAAATATTTTTTTCCAGCATAAAAGACTATGCCTGCATTGTGTTTTATATCTTGTCCATTCCCCAGAACAGCAGGGATCACATTGACCAACTTTTTACTTATTTTAATAATATCTGATAGCAATCTAGGTTAACAAAAAATCTCACAGTTTACATGTGTTAAATAGTCTCTTATTCTTTCACTTCCGAGGTCATTTAATCTCAGCAGTGTCTTCAATATGTGCTACAATATGCAAAATAAATTATTATTTTTTCTTCAGCTTCTCATGTGCTGTTGACTTACAAATACAATGGCCCTGTAGATACAACTACCTGTGGAAATCAAAACAGACTGGACTGTCAACAGTGTCTGCTTTCTTATATTGTAAAACTGAACAAAACACTATATCAGAAAGAGTGAAGAAACATCAACAAGTCATAAATTAAACACAAAGTCATAGATTATTGTTCTCAGAACACTGTACACCAGTGATTTTACCTAGATAGAGTGATCAACAAGGATTTATTAGTCAGTAATGCAGTCATTTTGTATAGCTGCACAAAATATGGATTGTATATCTAAATCCCATGGAGTTCCCTAGAGACTAAAACTGTGCTACTGGACAAGGAGGAAAATTTAAGATCGTTAATGGTAATGGGGGTCAAAAAAAAGTAATAAGACAAGAAGGGATGAAAGGATGTAAAAGCAGTAAAAGAAGGAGAAAGCTCATATTGGTTTCATTAAAGATTGATCAAAGCTGCCCAGGGAGAAAGACTGAGGTAGCTCTTAGAAAAATCACTGGTTATTCAAGCATATAGCAAACCCTGAGGTATATTTAATGGGATTTGTTTAATAGTATGCCAAAGGGAAGCGACTTAAGTAATTGATACCGTACCGCAGAAAAAAAGATATAATAACCTTTGAATGTAATGAAGGGGTTTAACTGCTTAGTAGCAATCTATTATTATCTGGCTTATAAATTGAGAGCTTTTTATTTTATTTTATTTTATGCATGCAGTAGTACTGAGAAACCCCTTGCTGTTACATTAACTTTTAGAATATAACATGCACCTTTTGTGTAATATGCAAATATAATGTGCATTTATTGTATACTTTAGCAAAAACACCATAGTAACCTATATGGAATACTATATGGAATATAGTATTGAAATTCTATATGAACTATGGTGGATAAGAGGGTGACATGACAGCTAGTGACCAGAGTTCAAATCATGCGTTATATTCTATTTTTTTATTCATTTTAAACAAAATAGGATTGATAAAAGAATACAACTAAAGTTCTGTATGTAAATTGTATATATTCTCCTTAAACAATGCTATTGCTCTTTCTGGCAGCTCAACAGCAGTCTTTTTGGCTGAAACTATTTCTTGTCCTTTAGATAAATTAAGTCCTTACAACTTCCAAGCCAACAACTTCCCTGAGTAAATAATCATTTCAATACTGCTTTGTGAGATCACATAATTACTTTTTCACAGATCTGGCTTCTTCTTTTCTTGGTGATGTTACAGTGCAAGGCACTCTTTTCTCTGTTCAAGGCTTCATCCAAATTTTGCTTCACCTGAAGAAGCTCCTTTTTGGCTTTCTCCAAAAGCGACCCTGCCAAATCTTCTGTCACATAACCATCACTGTAAAACAAAAAAAACAAGAGATTAATCACTAAGAGGCTATTTTACCAATTGAAAATATTCTCAAACTGAAAACAAAAAAAATAGATGTCAATGTAGAGATGTCCAGCCCAGTAAGATAACAGCCAACACTGAAAAAGTATTTATGTCTGTCAGTAGAAACTCCAAGTGGGATTTCCAGTGGTACAATTGTCAACTCTGACTGTGGAGAACATTAGGTTATCCTGATAACCCTGGTTCCCTGAAATAGAAATGTAACCATTATCGAATGGGTGTTTACCTCCTAAAGACCCGAATCCTGAATATTTTATACCAAAGCTGCTCTTTGAGCCTGTGACGCAGTCGAGCTCCTTTCAAAAATTGCCCCACCAGGAAGTGAGCTCCTGGGGAGACCGAGTCAGTCGTGACATGGCAAGTTAAAATAGCTGCCAGACAGACCTTTAATGTGGAGGGGGATTTCCCCTCGTCAAATAGGTCCTGCAAACATTGCAGTATTACTGCCATGGGACTAGTCATGGGGTCAAACCCACAAGGCAGACACCATGTCTGGAAGACGCCCCACTTGTACCCGTACTGGAAATGCGTGGACGCTGCCCTTGCATTCTGAAAGCTGTCAATAACCCTATTGTAAAGTCCCAGATGGCTCAAATGCAGCCGTTCAGGGATCAGACCTAGAGGTGCAGGCTCGATGGTGTGGGATGCCATAAGGTCCCCCGTGCCTGAATGAGTAGGTCGCGGCGTGTCGGCAGTTTCCATGGCTGACTGCTGAGGAGCTGCATCAGGTTTGAAACCCAGATCCTCCTGGACCAATATGGGGCTACTAGGAGCACTTTGGCCCGGTCCTGCCTGATTTTCTCCAGACACAGCAGGAGCAGGGCAAGTGGTGGGAAGGCGCAGAACAGATGCTTTAGCAACTGGTGCGCCAAGGTATCTATTCCCAGCAGTCCCTCCCTCTTATTATGGAGAACCAGAGGAGACAGTGGGTTGATTCCTAGAAGGCAAAGAGGTGTATCTCTGCTCTCCCGAACTTCTCCCAGATGAGGCTTACCACCTCCTGGTGAAGCCTCCACTCCGAGCTGCTGGGGACCCCCCTTGAGAGAAGGTCCCCTGCCCAGTTCGTCACCCTGGGCAGATGAGCTGGCCGCAGTGAGAGGAAGTTCTCGTGCACCCACAGCAAAAGCAGGCTGCCCTGGTAGTTGATGTAGGCCACCACTGTTGTACTGTCTGTGCGTACAAGCACTTCTCCCTTGAACCTGATGTAAAGAAATTCTGCAAGGCCAGGTAAACTGCCTGCAGCTCTAAAACAGTGATGTGGAGACGTTGCCATGGGGATTACACACACCTTGCACACCCCGGCCATTCCACGCAGTGCTCTGATATCTCTGAGTCTCAATGGGGCCATGCACTTGGAGAAGGCACGAGGCACTAGGGAGAGGCTGAATGGGAAGACACGGAACCCTGAAAGGTGAACCACAGGTACTCCCTGTGCGCTGGTTTTATGGGGATGTGGAAATAGGCATCTTTGAGGTCCACCGTGGTGAACCTCCTTCGGCTCAGATACAGGTTGACTTGTCTGAGGTCGAGGATCGGTCTAAGGCCACCATCCCACCTGGAGTAGAACCTTTCCTCCAACTCGAGGGGGTCTATCATGCGAATAGCCCGTTTTTGCAACAGCTGCTTCCTCCTGAGACACCATAGCGGCAGTTTGTGGGTTTGTGACTAACATTGTAAGGAGGGGGACAGTGCTTGAACTAAAGAGAATAGCCAGTCTGAGCAGTAGTAAGCATCCAGATTTCTATGGTGCACTGACACCAACAGTCCAGATGGCTCCCTCAGAAGGGGCCCTGGGCCTGAGCCAGCAGCCAGCTGTGCTGGTCCTTGAGGCTGCTGGGCCCTAGGGTGCCAGTTCACCGCTAGTTTATGTACTGGAGGTGGTCCCTTGGGAAGCAGGCAAACCAGCTCCTTAATGGATTCCTGCGCTGCAGCCTTTAGTCCACTGCAGGACTGAACATATGCCCTGGAGTTTCCAGTACAGCGGTTCTTTGCCCCTGTCAGGCACACGGGTTTGAGAAAGCTAAAGCTGCCTGCGGGCGGCTACCAGCGCAGCCAGGTTTCTGCCTACAGCCTGTCCGTTGAGTTTGGACACAAAGAGCAGGTTTGTGTTCGCCAGGCATAGGTCATCCATCCGTGTGGTTCATGGAGTAGGACTGCAGCAAATGCGACTGCTAGGCTACCAGGATGCAGGTATAGCTCCCTAGCCATGAGGCGAACGCCCCGGCTGAATAAGCCCTTTTGAGAATCACCTCAGAAACCGGGCACTGCTTATTAGGGCAGGCAGCGTCCTTGGACACTAGTGCCAAATTAGAAGCCCTGACCGGCGCAAAATGGGCCAGGCCCAGCTTTTCCCCATCATGCACCCTATATCTGGCTGTTGCCAGATATTCCCAGGAAGACTGGATTTCATATAAAAAATCCGGGTGAACTGGGGGGGGATATGGGAGAGGCGGTAGGCTCATCATCAAAAACGGATTACCTTGTTTCCCCCCTGGAAGGTTGCAGTGGCCCTCTTGATTAGCGGTATGAGCTCTGCCGACAGGGAGAGCTTTTCCACTGGGGACGTGCCGTTCAACTCCACGTCCTCAGACGGGAAGGCCAGCTCCTGATCCCCCTCCTCCTCCTTTGTATAAATAATACAAAACGTCTTGTATGGTGCTAAATAGCATGTACAGCCCATGAGTAAGGGCTGATTGCTTCTCCTTCCCAGCATCGTACTGGGAAAAAATGACATTGTAGTGCAGTCAAGAGTTCATCTCTGAATATGTACATTCAGTACCCAAACCCAGAACCAACCACCGACCGGGGATGTTAAACTTCACAAATTAGTTGTTTTTAGGGCTGTGTTCGAAAGTTCGTTCGCTAGCCAGGAATTCGAAGGTAGTTTTAAACCTTCGAAAATTCATCAAGTTGCATTCACGCACTGTATGTTTTTTTTTTTTTTCTGCTAACAGAAACCGTTTGACAATGTGTGAATACTATAAATCGCACATTAAATGTCACTCACTTTCAAAATTGGATCTTTTGATTTATATAATGCATATTACGTAAACAAAAGTTGTTGTATTAAAATCCACTCCCAATTCGTTACACATAGCAACTCTATATGGCGCCGCTGCCGTGTACAGAGTGGGGTATAGTACGCCAAAGCACTGGGGCAGTACCTATAGCGGTTGTAGCGTTTCAGTAAAACATGTACTGAATACCTAGTGTACAAGATATTGTAAGAGAAGTGATATGGTAGAATATGTTTGAAACATACAAAAAGTATGCTAATACTAATAATTTAAATTTTAAAAAATGAGCACCGTCCGCCCCTCCCCCCATCCAGCTTGTGTTATCCAGAAGCAAACCTTTAATTTCTTCATTCACCAACCTCGACAGCAAAGCGTTGTATAGCGTAAGCTGTATTGAAAGAAATGTCTCGAAACCCCTTAAATGCCCAGACGACCAAAAAAAAAAAGCTGAATGCAAACTGTGCAAGCGACTCATATCATGGAGGCATAACCAATCTCCGGGGTCACTTGACAAGTTCATATTATTATTATTATTATTATTATTATTATTATTATTATTATTATTATTATTATTATTAATATTTTTAGTAGTAGTAGTAAAATGTGGCGGTGACTGATAACCTGCTTGGCATGGTGACAGTTAAATAAAGCTTTTTTTGCCTAAGTCCACTGCAGTTGGTGCTGCTGCAATGCAAGCTTATTGTATGTATCGCAAACAGCATAAATTACGGTATAAACAAACGTGTATTTTTATTTTTATTTAAATTCTAAAAACATGATTACTTTTCTATATAGCGTATTGTTAAACTACACATGAATGTTTTATTCCATTTATATGGATTACCTGTAAAATAATAGGACTTTAAATTAAATATAAACAAGTAGCTATGGTGACGCCCCCAGTAAATTATGCAAATTAGTACCACTGAAGGTTCGAACCTTCCTTCGGTAATGTGTTCCGAACCTTCCACTGTCAAAATGTACCCGTCGTTTCAGAGCCCCAGCAGTTGTATGACATGAAAATAGCACTACATCCCATAATAATAATAATAATAATAATAATAATAATAACATTATTTTTATATAGTGCCTTTCATAGTGGACCACCATCACAAAGCGCTTTACAGAGGTAGGCTGTGAACTGTGCATTATATGCAGAGTCACTTACAATAGGACACTGATTTAACATCTCATCTGCAGGATGGAGCACAAGGAGGTTAAGTGACTTGCTGAGGGTCACACAGTGAGTCAGTCAGTGGCAGAGGTGGGGTTTGAACCGGTGAACCTTCTGGTTACAAGCCCTGGACTTTAACCACTGGACCACACTGCTTCATAACTATCTATTGTAAAACACTGAAAATTCAGTCACAGAAAAAAAAAAATACACCTTACTCAGGGCTTGACATGCGCTGAATTCATGAACTAGATGAGACAAACTGGTTTTGTTAAGGTTCAGTGACCAGGTTTTAGGGAGCCTTCCAGGTTTCTATTGCACATCATTTAGCATGCAACATGAGAGCTCAATGGCACAACATGAGGGGTACCTGCAGCACAGCAGTCAGAACACACAGATATATATATATTGTTGATTGACTTAGCATTAGAGATAAACTGACTCTAAAAAATATGATAGGACAGAATCAATGGGAATACTAAAACAAAGGTGTATTTATGCAGAAATTGAGACCGACTGCACCTAATGCAAATCATACACAGACATAAACATTAAAGTAAAAGTCTAAAGGTGTCAAAAAAGTGAAAGTAGAGCATCTTCATTATCAACAGAACATTTAGCTTTTTCTTGCAGCAGACGAGACCAGAAAAGCATGGGACCTACTACCTACGAAAAATTCTATCACTCGACTCATTCATAAAACAGTCTTGTAATCAGTCACCACTACAGGTACATTGGAAACTATGACGCACATCCTTGCTTCAGAAATGCTGACAGCCCAGAATAAATGTATGGTAAAGAAAATCAACTCCACACGGTTTTGCACTTCAATGCATTTTGGTAATGCACTGCAGGTATTAAGTGCTTTTCCATACTGAAGGTGACAACACATGCAAGATGCATATCGTCCTGATCATGAAGGTATTGCACAAAAAATATGGGTAGTCTTGCTAGAGCAGACTAAGATTGATGTTTCCAATAAACATGAAAGTGGTCACAGAAAACAAGTAAAATAATGTGTCAGTGCTATTATAGAGTGAAAACAATTGGAAAAAAATCAGTAAGTAGACACAATGCCAAACAGGGATGTTGAAAGGAAAGACAGCTACCAGTTTTATAAGCAGTTACTATTTTAAGAGTATTAAAATAAGTAACCCCATAACATATCATATCTTCAAAATTATGAGTACTGATATACTGGGCTTATAACCAGGAGGTCCCGGGTTCAAATCCCACCTCAGCCACTGACTCATTGTGTGATCCTGAGCAAGTCACTTAACCTTCTTGTGCTCCGTCTTTCAGGTGAGATGTATTTGTAAGTGATTCTGCAGCTGATGCATAGTTAACACACCCAAGTCTCTGTAAGTCGCCTTGGATAAAGGTGTCTGCTAAATAAACAAATAATAATAATAATAATAATAATAATAATAATAATAATAATATATACAGTATATTAAAATGACATTAAGTAAGTAACTCTTTTTATCCTCAACAGTGGATATAGAACACTACATTATACATTTCAATACACTGTTTAACCTCTGGACAAAAAAAAAGTGTGTGATAAGAATAAGTTAAAACATCTTGGATTCTCTCTAAGTGTATACAGTAAGATAAGTCATCTTGTGCAGTTCTGACTGCTAAAAACTTTGTGACAGATACAGCATAGTAGCAGGGGCAGGGTGCGTGGCAAGACCTTACAAATTGTAACACGTTAAAACAGAAAAATATCCCAGGAGTAAAGAAGTTGTATAGGACTTACTTTATCCAGTGAATTAACTACAAAACAAAGGATGCCAAATAGCAGTTCAAGTTAAACGTTGTTTTGTTTATTCCCGAAATAAAAAGTACATAAAGTTGACAACGCATTTTATTTCTTTGTCTTTTTTTCATTCCTTGCCATTGCCCTTTCTTCAATGTTAACCTTATGTGAGGTTCAGGGGGGCGGGAGCTAGGGCTCTTCTAATTTTCTGCTCCTGTCAATCATCATCTGTTACCTGATCACCCCTAGCTCCCTTGTCAAGTGTTTTGCCTTTCCCTCCTCCTCCTTTTGTACCACGTGCCTCTGTCATCAGTCCCAGCTGGGGGACAAGTGATCTCACTGCCCCGACCTCTGGTCAGGCTACGCCACCTCTGCCTTCGGATAAGGGGGTTCTCATCGTACGAGTCGGTCGCAACCCCCGACCACACCTATCCTTTCGCAGCTCATGCGCTATTACTTACCTCAAAATCAGAGGCTCAGTTCTCTCTCTTCCTATTTCTGCTCGGGTCTTAGCCTACTATGTGTTTAGTGCTCAATGTCCTAACTAACCTTTCACTTTCCACTTGTTTTCAGATTCCGAGGGAGGCTCTCTGTTCCCATTGCGAGCGGCTCTCCATTAGCCAGGGAAACTACTTTTCTGTCCTTTCATTTTCAGGTTTTCATCCGCTACCTATTCCATACCCGAAGGATTCAGGTTTGCATCCGCTACCTATTCCATACCCGAAGGATTCAGGTTTGCATCCGCTACCTATTCCATACCCGAAGGATTCAGGTTTGCATCCGCTACCTATTCCTTACCCGAAGGATTCAGGTTTGCATCCGCTACCTATTCCATACCCGAAGGATTCAGGTTTGCATCCGCTACCTATTCCATACCCGAAGGATTCAGGTTTGCATCCGCTACGTATTCCATACCCGAAGGATTCAGGTTTGCATCCGCTACGTATTCCATACCCGAAGGATTCAGGTTTTCATCCGCTACCTATTCCATACCCGAAGGATTCAGGTTTTCATCCGCTACCTATTCCATACCCGAAGGATTCAGGTTTTCATCCGCTACCTATTCCATACCCGAAGGATTCAGGTTTGCATCCGCTACCTATTCCATACCCGAAGGATTCAGGTTTGCATCCGCTACCTATTCCATACCCGAAGGATTCAGGTTTGCATCTGCTACCTTTTCTATCCTCGGGGATACTGTGTACGGTCTTGGAGGCCATGCCTCTCCTCTTCAAGCAAGACAACCCTTTATAGGTATTCTCTACGATCTAACAAGCTATTGTTCTAGCCTGGGCTCCAGCCCCGTGAACAGTAAACTGTGACCATACACACGTTTTCATAAAGTAATAACATGAGGTTCACTTGTGCCTTTTTGTAGCTGAACTAGCAAATGAAAACTGAAATGTAACTTTTAAAAACACAAATAAAACAAAACGTGGAAATGGAGTTGTAAAGTGAAGGGGAAAAGAAGCACAACAGATCTGTTCCACATAACAGAAAGTTGCAACGAAAAAAATATATAATATATATAATCTATATAAAAATCACTACACAACATTTTCCGGAAGTTGGGTACTGTTTAAGGGAGGCATTTCAGAATGGCGTGCTTGCCTTTTTTCTGTCCCACGAGCTTCTGACTCGCTCTAAAGCTGCACAACATATTATTTTCCCAGATGGCTTTGTTTACTTCAGTTTGTTTACTTTTTGCTGTCCAAAACTTTTAAATATAGGCTTAAGAGCTGCTGTGTTGATCATCTCACATATCACATGGTAAATAAGTTCAGGGTATTTTTGTCATTTGTAGCAAATTTGAACATCTGATTTTTGTATCCGAATAAGTCAAAAAAAAATATTCGTTTGACTATTTAGATATTTGTCCCAGCACTAATTTTAGTACAGTTTTGGACTGCTGTAATTTTAAAAGTGTGATCTTTTTTCTGTTTGTTTGCTTTTTTTTTTTTACTATAAAATAGTGATAAATGTTCCACACACACACACACACACAATACAGGATAATATGCACTGACATTAATAAATCTGTAACTGTGTTTGGTTGATTTCTTACATGTGATTCATAATATTTTTAGATTTTTTTTGCCTCAATGCCTTTTAGTTCTGTATTTATGCAAGATACATGCACTGTCAATGAAACATTACTGCTGATAAAGGATTTATGCTTTATAACAGAAGCTAATGACTTAGAATAATATTCCCTATATTAGGAAGAGCACTTTGTGATTTACATGCTAAATTGATTTCCAGTGCAATTTATAAAATGTTAAAAAAGCCAAATTCACCATATTGGAGTTTTGAATTTGTAATTTAAATGTATTATTTGACACCCATGAACCCTGCCCAACATTGTCACTCTTTATGAGTCACAGGGTAAAACCAGGAAATCATACAGCTTTGTAAAATCTCTGCCACAAAAGGGTTCTTTTTCTTCAACAATACCCACTGCCTAGAGAATCATACAACACAGTGGTGTATCGCAAATAAAACCAATATCTCAAAGTGTTAGGTCTTCATCACTGACACCAGAAAGTCACATACAGCAACATGTCAGCCATCTGAGGTCACAGAGTGAAAGGTGCCGTTAGACTTTCTCCAAGGAGTTTCCATAACATTGTAAATGTGGAGTTGGCATCTCAAATGGTTTGAGATATTAAGTAAGGGATAAACAATAATAAAAACAATTCACTGTTTCAAGTGCCGGAAGGCATAAGACACTGTTGGAGAACGCTCGTTTAGCTTCATAGCGCCGACTCTCTGGAGCTCTCTTCCAGCTTTGGTGCGTAATGCTCCCACCGTCGCTCACTTTAAATCAACTCTCAAGACCCACCTATTCTATATTGCTTTCCATGCTCTTGAAGCCTGATAGCTGCTATTAGCTGCTGTGTTGCTACTACTATTGCATGTACTATGCTACTATCATGTATTATGCACTTTTCACTGTATTTAATGTTCACACTGGTCATAAGATTCAGACAGATGCTACGAACGCATGCAGGCTGTAGTTCACACTGAGCGATCTTCTCCCTGCGTTAGTTCATTCTGATTGGTTTAAAAGAAGACAACACTCTTCTGGAGGTTCGGGGAGTCGTGCGCACAGCCGCATTTAACTTATACACTGTAGAACCGCAGCACCTCTTTTTTTATAAACAGCTGATCTAAAAAAAAATAATAATAATAATTATTGTGTGATTGACAGCAAATGCCACCATTCAGTTTCATGGTAAAATCACTGACATTGGCTCAGACTTTATTGAGCTCACCCGCTCAATTTTACCATCCTGCTTTCAGTAAACATTGTACGTAGGGTGCTGAGAGACACACATCAAACACGGTTTAAATTCCTGAGTTGTTAGTTTTCATTCTGATTATTTATCTGTTTATTTATGGTACTGTACATGCTTACTTATTAGTTCTTTAGACATTTTCCGCTACATCTAACACGTATAATTTATTTCAAATAATAAATGGTAAATTGTATTTTACTTGTAAAATTCTAAAGGAAAGAGAAAGGCTTGTGATTGGTTGAAGTTGAAATCTACCAACACGGTTGTAGCGTCCGTCTGAATCATATACCCAGTGTATATCATGTACTATGCACTTTCCACTGTACTTAATGTATTATGGATTTTCTTGTTGTTACTGCATCTTGTAAAGCACTTTGTTATGGTGGTCCACTATGAAATGTGCTACATAAAATAAAGATTGATTGATTGATTGATTGATTCAACAGTTTGAGTTGTTTATGCCACTTAAATTTCTTCCTAATTGATACTTGTTTGACAATGAGATTCAATTGATTGTTAATTTGGTCACTGGATTTGATTTTTGCTCTTTTGTTACGCTTAGTTCAAACAGTTAAAATGTTTGTCAGAGTTGAGTTTGAAATCCCACTTACACAGATAAGTGTCTGTTCTAAGTGAAAATAATAGCAGGACTATGTTTTAGATGTAGAACATGAAAGTGTCATTAAATAAAAATGCAAAAAACAAAGGAATGTGAACAGGAACGGTTTGAAATGTGTAATACTAGAATAATAAACTAATTGTTGTGGAATAAAATGGTATTTGCTTTTCTGTTGAATTGTTCTGACTGTGGTTTAGTTGACAAATCACAGCTTTCTGTGGATTCATAGCTCAAACTGGGGGTTCGTTAATCAACAATATATATGCCACCCCCCTTCTCTTTAAAGCCACTCAGCCACTTTTAGTCAAAATTAATCAATAAAAAGATAAAACGTTGATGTCTCAGAATCGTTTTAACAGTTGAATAAGCTCCCCTCCCTTGGATGCATATATTTTGTAGACTGTTCCAAATTATAAAGAATACCTTTACTAATGTGGTAATTGTCTAATATTATAATATATTTTTTTATGAGTCATAGAAAATCTACAAGTACCAACTTACTTTTTAACCTCTTGGAAGAAGCTTTCGATCTGTAGTGTAGCTTTGGTGAAGACTTCACATATGAGATTCTTTAAGCTTTGCAGGCTATGCACTAGGAACTGCCTGTGAGCATGTCTCTCTCCAAGAATATATCTCTGGTTAGCCAGCAGGATGTCCAAAACCTCTTCCAGCTGTTCCTACAGTTGAAAAAAATGGTTAACTTTAGTTTTTACCAATCAGTATAATGTATCCTAAGAGAAAATTGAGGTCATAGATGAGGCAAAATGAGACATTTCACTTCAGAATTAACTCCTAGTCTGAAGCAAGCGGTTTTCTTATTTCACTCTATGTAGCCATGGACTAAAATTCCACCAAGGGTTGTTCTGTTGCATATTTTCTCACTAGGGGAAATGGGGAATTTCATGTAATGTAAAACTCCCCCAAAAATTCTATTCTTCAATAGTCTTTTACAATCATGCTTATGGTACAGAATGAACATTATATAGGTAGAAGGGTTAATCACAAATTGCTGCACCGAGAGTGCTTTTTCCATTTCACACGGATACAATTCAGCACGAATCTTTAAACGAAAATCAGTGACAAGCCAGTAATATCACTTGGAGATGCAATGACCAGTACAAAATTGTGTTCCAGGTGCACGCATAGTCAGATGTACAGTGGACATATCGACCATCATGCAGAAGATTTTTTTAGGTTATCTGGTAGTCCAACCTCCAATCCAGTTCTAACTTGGTATTCTGGATTCTCTCAGTCAGCATCCTGATACGATATAAGGTCAAAAGTTTTTTCATACCAAGACTGTTTAGTTGGCCTTGAAAGGATGCCAATCATACAGAAACAAAAATGTGCCTTGGTTACCAATTCCAAACACTCACCAGTAGTAAGTACTGTGTTTGCAACCCTAGAACTCCATCGATTTCTAACCGTTTCCTTCAGTCCTGGTCTCTGTGCCGAGCTTATAGTTAATAGTTTTAAACTTTGGATTAAGAACTCCAATTGTCTTTATTCTAAAAATATTCAGTTCCCTCCATCTATTTTCATAACTCATACCTTTAAATCCTGTGATTAGTTTTGGCTGGACTGTCTCCAAAGCTGCGGTGTCCTTATATATTTATTCATTCATTAATCCCATTATTGTGGTGTACAGTTAAAAAAAACTGGAGAAACTCAAGACTAGCCAAGCAAAAACCACAAGCCAATACTGATTTTATAGATAGATAGATAGATAGATAGATAGATAGATAGATAGATAGATAGATAGATAGATAGATAGATAGATAGATAGATAGCAGACTAGCTTTGGTTTTATAGGCCATATTTGTAAAACAATTATAACGACTTGTATCTATTTTGGAATATTAAAACAGTCTTATACATTTGTTATTATGGAATTGGTTGTTCCAATCATGCAGAAGAACACAAGGTAAATTTGTTTGCTACTTTACAGTAACACTTTGCAAAGAAAATAATAATCCAGTTGTCCTTTTTTCAAGTATAGCAGACTTGTATGCAACTTAATCTAGTTTGAAACAAATCCTCTAAAGGCTTCAAGTCATTAAAATAATATTAGTTTCCAATAGTTTTAAAACACAGGATTATCTACTACAAACTCTGAAAATCAATAGGACCATATCACCTCAGCAACATGCATCAGTTCAATAGTTTTAAAGACTCCAGATAGAATTGAGTTCCCATGAGAATCTCTAAGATCGACTCAGGTTGTCTAACCTATCCATTCTATCTCAAGAATACAAGTTCACTTTCCAAATATTGTAAGATATTTAAACCCTGGTATTGGATATCAGATATACAGATGCCGATTATTCTCTTTCAAATCTATAAATAATCACACACACACACACACACACACACACACACACACACACACACACACACACACACATTACCTGACTGGTTAAATATACATGCAGTAGCCTGTTGGCCACATTATTTTCCAGCTCCCCCATCCTTGTTGCTTCTTCTAGTTCCTCAAAGAAGATCTTATGAAGCTCCACCCTCCGGCAAACAACAATCTGCCGCTGGATGTTGGCCGAAGCCTCTTCGTGTTTGACCAGCAGACAGTGCTGAAGCTGGCTTTGGTCTAATTTGTGCAGTTTATCTAAGAGCATACTGCATTCCAACACCTCCTAAGGAAAGAAAAAGGCATTCTGTAATACAGTAATCAATCACTGCTACTTGCCTAAAGGGACACCTCTTTAAAGGCAATGTACAGTAGGCCTTTGTTTATTATTAAAGTGGCTGTGGCTACAAAATAATTCCATGATCTTAAGTATCACGCACTTCCATTGACTATTTAAGTCTCCAATGTGCATTTTCTAAAGAAACACAAACTATCGCAATACAGTATGTGTATTTTCATTTTGAAACACACTGGTCCCATACTAGGTTAAAGAAAGTTCTCAGTTTGCTTTCCTTTCTAGGAAATCTATTAAACTTGCACTTCCTAGTTCATTTCATCCAAACACTGCCATGCTAGCTGGGGTCACGCATACTGGCCGCAAAGCATGTCAGCGATTAAAGAAAGCAGCTGGTTGGTTACTGTCAGGAAAGAAGGCCCAGAAGGGGTGGGAAAATGTCACTTCTTCCATGAAAGTGCAGGAGTATTTGAAAGCAAGGCCTGCAAACAGAGATTTTTTTAACCTAGTGAAGTACCAGCTATCCTGTTTTAAAATGAAAAAACAGGTTTAAGAAATTGTGTGTTTCTTTACAAATAGGGTTATAATCCGTTCGGGTTTTTATCAACTTGTTCAGCTATTTTTGACATGCAGTCGATTTTCAGTAAAACCGAAATTAAAGTTTAAAACCAGCATTTTAACACAGTTTCTGATGAGGACACACATCTAATTTAAAATGCCACTTAGATTTATATCAGCAAAAAAAAAAATCTAGGCCCGCCGCCAGCCCCCCAAAAAACACACGCAAAGTTCTCATTTAGTAAGCTGGTTCATTACAGCCCATTACTATAATCCATGTGACTATGGATAAGGCCTTTACACTTGAATTCAATCAACATACCGACAGAATGCAGCAACAAAGTAATCAGACAAGCACAACTCATGTCAATACATGCACAGTAAATTAAGCTACCTTACTTAAAATAAATGGACCTGCTCGCAGAAGCATCTACTTTAAAGCAGCTTCTACATATTTACCCGCAGTGTCCCTTTCGTTTTTATTTAGCTTTTTTTGCAGCATCTCCCAATTTAATTTTTTCCCAGTTTCAAAATGGCTCAGGACTATAACTAACATTTTATTTTCTTTCAATACTTTTGTATTTGCCAGTTTATTAGGTCTACAGAGAGTAATTAAACACTACTCATGAACTGTTGATGCTTTTTTTTTTTTTTTTTAAACAAAAAGGTTTTTAGGTTAGGGTAAGCAGGTCAAGTGTTTTGTTTTCGGTTCAGTTTTACCTTTTGTCAGTATCATTCGGTTTAGAATTTTATGGAAAATTCGGTTTCGGTTTGTACATGTTAAGTAAATTTATGGTAATTAAACTGTGGCACAAAACAATGTCACCTAACTTTGTTAAAAACAAAACAGATAAATAGTAAATTACAAAAGTGACCAATTCAAAATAAACATCCTGTAAATATGCAACTCATGTTTTGATTTTAAAACTTTAAATGTTTGTTACCTGCAATGTATAATTGTGTTGTATAGTCAGGTTGTATAATTGTGTTGTATAGTCAGGTTGTATAATTGTGTTGTATAGTCAGGCTGTATAATTGTGTTGTATAGTCAGGTTGTATAATTGTGTTGTATAGTCAGGTTGTATAATTGTGTTGTATAGTCAGGTTGTATAATTGTGTTGTATAGTCAGGTTGTATAATTGTGTTGTATAGTTGGGCTGTATAATTGTTTTGTATAGTCAGGTTGTATAATTGTGTTGTATAGTCAGGTTGTATAATTGTGTTGTATAGTTGGGCTGTATAATTGTGTTGTATAGTCAGGTTGTATAATTGTGTTGTATAGTTGGGCTGTATAATTGTGTTGTATAGTCAGGTTGTATAATTGTGTTGTATAGTCAGGTTGTATAATTGTATTGTATAGTTGGGCTGTATAATTGTGTTGTATAGTCAGGTTGTATAATTGTGTTGTATAGTCAGGTTGTATAATTGTGTTGTATAGTCAGGTTGTATAATTGTGTTGTATAGTTGGGCTGTATAATTGTTTTGTATAGTCAGGTTGTATAATTGTGTTGTATAGTTGGGCTGTATAATTGTGTTGTATAGTCAGGTTGTATAATTGTGTTGTATAGTCAGGTTGTATAATTGTGTTGTATAGTTGGGCTGTATAATTGTTTTGTATAGTCAGGTTGTATAATTGTGTTGTATAGTTGGGCTGTATAATTGTGTTGTATAGTCAGGTTGTATAATTGTGTTGTATAGTCAGGTTGTATAATTGTATTGTATAGTTGGGCTGTATAATTGTGTTGTATAGTCAGGTTGTATAATTGTGTTGTATAGTCAGGTTGTATAATTGTGTTGTATAGTCAGGTTGTATAATTGTGTTGTATAGTTGGGCTGTATAATTGTTTTGTATAGTCAGGTTGTATAATTGTGTTGTATAGTTGGGCTGTATAATTGTGTTGTATAGTCAGGTTGTATAATTGTGTTGTATAGTCAGGTTGTATAATTGTGTTGTATAGTTGGGCTGTATAATTGTTTTGTATAGTCAGGTTGTATAATTGTGTTGTATAGTTGGGCTGTATAATTGTGTTGTATAGTCAGGTTGTATAATTGTGTTGTATAGTCAGGTTGTATAATTGTGTTGTATAGCCAGGTTGTATAATTGTGTTGTATAGTTGGGCTGTATAGACAGATTAGAAGTCACACTATAAAAAACATCATTAACAAGGGAAGTTGTTTGATGTGTTATAAGAATGGGAGAATGGCTTCCAAACAGTCAGCAAAAGTAAAAATTTAGCAGGGCTAGCTTACAGGTTCTTCTGGAAGAAGTAGAAACCAATAAAGAATTTTTACTTGCAAAATTAAATAACCGTGTAACAAATATATCCAAAAAGAAGAAATGGACCGAAATTGCTAATAGAATGAGTTCTGAGAGTGAAGGAGGCCTGTTACCCGCATACACACTCTCCTCTGATGAGAGAGGGTGATTAACTTACTGGGGACATCTATCACTGAGGGTGTTTCAGGGGGATGCGACACGTTAATATCACAAACCCCAGCAGAAAGCAGCCCAGTGGAGGATATCAACAACAATCCAGGTAAAATTATTAATATGCATTCATTAAAGTATGCAATGAGTATATTTGGTGTTTCTCTTTCAAACCTTCTGATGGACAAGATGGAGTCTGTAAGGTTTGCTTTTTCCCCCTGTATAGTGTGTGTCTGTGTATAAACACCTTGAATTAGAAAAGAAAAAATTAGAAATTGTAGAACATAGGCTGGCATTAAAAAAGAGGAGCTACAAATTCAAAAGGAGACATTGCCGGTTTTAAAGGAAATCGCTAATATATATATATATATATATATATATATATATATATATATATATATATATATATATATATATATTTTTTTTTTTTTGAGGCTGTTTTAAAAGTGTCGCGTTCAATTAATCTATTACGAACTTGGCGCACTGCAGTATTTTGTGGCTCTTGCTCAGCTATTACTATCGTCACACACTTTTCTGGGGAATATTGCAGAGCACCGCATTTTGAGGTGACCTATGCCCCTTTCAGTGACCTGTCTAGTTTTGCAGTGGTCAATGTTGTATTTCTCTTCTGCTCTTGAAGTATGTGTGGTTACCGGTGTTAGAAGACATGGAGGAAGGAGATATCCACGGTCTCCCAACAACCAGCCACCTTGGAAGCCACCCTCCTCTCCAATGGCTTTAGCACCACAATTTGCCCACATAAATGAATCATGTGTGGCGCCTGGCCACTTCGCAACCACATTTCTAATAATGAGTTTGTGGTTGCATATTAACTGGACGCTCAATGAATGGTAGCCTTTTCGACACATATAGTGGCAATCATCATTACTCGGCACCCGTATTTGAACATGTGTACCATCTACTACCCCTACAACATTTTGAAAATTGCAGATTGAATGCAAACCTAACTTGATTGTGTGCAGCTCCGGCGCAGTTGGCCACTTAATGCAGTGTGGTCTTGTCACATTTTCAAGACATTGGCACACCGATGCCTTGCTAATCAACAGTGTGTCACCCAATACATTCTGAAAGGATCCGCTGGCCAGAAATCTTAAGGTGACTAACACTTGCATTTCTGCAGATAGAGCGCAATGTCTCTTTGTTTGTCGGAGTAAAAACGGATCAAGAAATGTAAATAGATCCTGACAATCCTCCCTCTTCAAAGAGTACTTGGCAATCATTTCTTCATCCGATACCTTGTCAAAAATGGAGCGCACACATCTTCTATTAAAATTCCTGTGAGCCGAAGCGCTCTGTCTTTGTAAATATTGCTGTCTATGCCTTAAATACACTGCATGCATTAGAGCAGCCATGTTTCTGAAAGATCAAAACAGGAGATTACGATCAGATTAGTGAGATCTACCTGTCCTACTTATACACCAACTAAGTTGGTGTCGATAGAATATGACCAGTAATATTCAGGTAGTGTGTGCGACGTTATATAGAAACGCTACTTCTATTGTATTTTCTGCTCCCGACATCGTACTTGCCCGATATGCTATCGTAAGTGCATATAGAAACGACCTCCAGGACGGGAAGGTCCAACTTTCCCCAACATTGGTGTACATTAACTGGAGTAAATGTAAACGGTATCATTTAAAACGTAGACACTTATTGATTGTGCCATATTCTCGAAAAAAAAAAGCATTATTATTTCAGGACCAACGACCACCATTCAAAAATAAAACGAACATTGAGAAACTGTGTGATTAAACTCTGCATTGCTAAAACAGTGCTCCCCATCAGCAATACAGAATGTACTAAGTAAATATCCGCTCATATCCGTTTAGCTTAGTGAATGACTAAACATTTGGAAGTAGTAACATGTAGCTGTGGCATTCCTTACAACTGCCCCCCACCCTTTCCTTGAATGGCTGCCCACCTATAGAAATGATCAAGAGGAAATTTTATAAGGTTGACTTAAGAGGTCTGATGTCTATTTTGGTTGCTGAAAAAATACCAGATACAATGTTTAAAATTAAAATAATAGGGGTATATCTTGATGGTCACATCCTTAAATTCTGGAGGAAGTGAATGAGGTCCTCCTGGACACTTCCTAAAAACCTAGACCACCCTGTGATACAGATCAGCGAGAGGGCCACCCTGTGATACAGATCAGCGAGAGGGCCACCCTGTGACACAGATCAGCGAGAGGGCCAGCCTGTGATACAGATCAGCGAGAGGGCCACCCTGTGATACAGATCAGCGAGAGGGCCAGCCTGTGATACAGATCAGCGAGAGGGCCAGCCTGTGATACAGATCAGCGAGAGGGCCACCCTGTGATACAGATCAGCGAGAGGGCCACCCTGTGATACAGATCAGCGAGAGGGCCAGCCTGTGATACAGATCAGCGAGAGGGCCAGCCTGTGATACAGATCAGCGAGAGAGCCAGCCTGTGATACAGATCAGCGAGAGGGCCAGCCTGATTCTAAGCAGAGTAAATGTTGTACTTTTCCAGTCCTGTTATGCAAGAGTCCTGCAGAATATTTCAAGCAAACTCCTTGAACTCCCCCCCCCCCCCCAAGCATGGCATGATGATTAAATCATTCTTCCCAATTAGTGTTCTGCTTCTGAGGTTGTCCTGTCCAAAATGCAAGCTTTGAACTATCTGATGACTCACAAGGCTATCCCAGGGAGTGCAATTTCAAATGAATCGCAAAACAGGTGGTGACCCACTTAGGTTGGATGTTTTTAAGAGTAGCTACATAAAGAGCTCACATAAGGATGTAAAACAAACAAACAAAAAAGTCTTGAGTGTACAAGCCGGTATTTTCTCAATTGATTTTATTTTTATTTTTAGCAATTGCTTTTAAATGGCTATTTCAAATGTCACCTCACTGCTGCAACCCACTTACTGATCAGCCAACCAAAGATCAAGCAGCAACCTCTGATCCTGATCTCAATCAAATAATCGGTGTCCTGGTGTGACTCACCCTATGCCTCTTCCTGTATTCTCTCTACACCCATTCCCTGGGTCCCCTTATCTCCTACCATGGCTTCTTGTATCCTATCTATGCTGATGATGCCCAGATCTTCCTCTCCTTTCCCCACTCTGACTCTCACATCCCCCCTCCATATCTCTACCTGCCTCTCGGCCATCTCCTCCTGGATGCACTCACATCATCTTAAACTTAACCTCTCCAAATCAGACCTCCTTTTCTTCCACCTCTTCCTCCCCCACCACTGATCTCTCGCTCTATTCCTCTTTAATCCACCACCCTCTCTCCCTCCTCATCCACCAAGAACCTCGACCCCTCCCTCTCTTACTCTCAGCAGATCCCTACTCTGGCACGCTCCTGTTGCTTTTTCCTCAGCAACATACGCAGAATTCAGCCCTTCCTCACCAACTACTCTACGCAGCTCCTAGTTCAGTTCCTGGTACTGTCCTGCCTTGACTACTGCAACTCACTCCTGGCTGGCCTCCCTGCTTCCGCTATCCGCCCGCTCCAGCTCATCCAAAACTTTGCTGCTCTACTTATTTTTTCCCTTCCTCGTTTCTCCCATGCTACACTGCTGCTCCACTCCCTCCACTAGCTCCCTATCGCCACTCACATCCAATTCAAAACTTGTACTCTCCTATCACTGTCTCAACCTTTCTGCTCCCTCCTATCTCCAGACTATTATTTCTCCCTACACCCCCTCTCGCCCCCTCCCCTCCTTTGGCACCAGCAAATTAGCTGTGCCCACCCTTCCACTCCCCTGCTTCCAGAGCCCGCTTCTTCTCCTCCCTTGCCCCTCAGTGGTGGAACGGCCTACCCACGGATATTAGGACTGCTCAGTCCCTGACCACCTTCCGGCATTGCCTCAAGACACACCTGTTCAGATAGCATCTGTAAACCTCACAACTCTCGAATATACTGGACTATATGGCACCCAATTACATCACTACTTGCATCATCTTGTACTTGCACTTACCTGCTCCACACTTTGCTGTATTCTACTACTTCTCTCAACTATAATTATATTTTCTGTATTTTGTACTTCATTTTAAAGGTCATAAAGGTAACCATATTCACGTTTTTTGTAACTGCTCTTATTTGAAATCGTTCTCATCCATTTATTGTAGTTACTACTTGCTCTTAATTGAATTTACTCTTATAAGCAAATATTTTTACTATAAGTTTAACTGCTCTTAGTCGAAATTGCTCTCAAAAGTAATTTATTGTATTTGTTTTCTCTTATTTGATTTTGATCTTAGTGACTGCTGTGAATATTGCAGCTGGCAACAAGGGAAAGACCTAGTGACAGCCTGGAGAGACAGCTGACTGGAGGAAAGAGACCCCATTGGGGCTGGCAAGGGTTAGCTACCCTTGTCGGCAGTATCCAGCTCTGTGTTTACAGGATGCTGGAGACACACGCCCAAGGCTTCTAAGAAATTAAAGAAGAAAATACCCCTAGAGCCTGCGAGAGCAGGGGCGGAAGATGACTCAACGTTGGACAACACGGTTAAGGATTTAGGAACGGAAACGGATATGAGTATGGAGAGTACTTCACAAAAGACTAGTTCAAGATCTGCAGTTAGCAAAGACATGGAACTCCAAGTTTGTGTCTGCGGCTGGAGCAAGGCAACAACGGTCAGGGGTTTGAAGATTCATCAAGTGAGAATGAAATGCTTTTGAGGGAGAAGGGACAAGGGCCTCGCATTGATCAGTACTTCTTACGAAGTCAGTCAAGTCAGTCGAATGAAATCCAGCGACAGGAAGCAAACCACAGTTCGCAGGATATCAGCACCCCTGTCATAGATGTGAGTAGGACTTGCATGGACACAGTTAGTGATGAACCTAATGATCCTTGTGAACCCGGTCAGACAAACCAGTGTAAGAGAGAAAAGAACCTCAACGGGCACAAGCCTGGAGTTAAATGGCCAAGAGCTTGTGAGAAAACTGCATGGGACACAGTAAACACAGATCTTTGCTTTGCATTGGAAAGGTTAAGTGGAACAGTTTAAAAGAAACTGGATAAATTTGGGGACATCATCTACGCATATGGAAGTGAGAGGTTTGGAGTTGAAAAAAGGAAGGAAAAAGTGCAAACTATTCCTGGAAAGTCTAGACGGCAGCAGATTGAACGCTTAGTTAGAGAAAAGAGACAGCTGAGGAAGCAATGGAGAAGAGCAGAAGAAAGTCAGAAGGAGGGACTCAATCTCTTACAAAGGGTCATAAAAGATAAGCATGCAACATTGCACAGAGCTGAGCGCCTACGGAAACGCTACAAACAGAAGGAGCGTGCAAGAACTAACTTTTATAAAGACCCATTCAAATTTGTAAAGAAGTTATTCACCAGTGAGAAGAATGGCACACTAAAAGCATCTAAGTGAGCTGGAGAGATATTTGGAGGAAACACATACAGATTCAAAAAGGCAGGAGCCTATGTCAATTCCGTCAGACATCCCACCTATCAATCCACCAGAATACCAAATGGAGGACTGTGCACCTATGTGGAAAGAAGTAGAGCAAGCTGTGAAAATGGGTAGTGGGAGGACAGCGCTTGGCTTCTGGAATGCGACTACCACCAATTCGAGCATACATGGATGACATGACAACCATCACTACAACAGTAGCCTGCACTAATCGGTTATTGGGCAAATTAACCGATAACATTGAATGGGCACGAATGCAATTCAAGCCCACTAAATCAAGGAGCATCTCTATAGTTAAAGGTAAAGTAGTAGATAAAACGTTCTTCATTAATGGTGAGGCAATACCAACAGTGTGTGAGAAGCCAGTGAAGAGCCTTGGGAGATGGGACGACGGGGATCTAAAGGACACAGTTCGTGTGGGAGAAGTTAGACAACAAGCTGTGGAAGGGTTGAAGAGCATAGACAGCAGCGCTTTACCAGGCAAACTAAAACTCTGGTGCTTTCAGTTTGGTCTACTGCCAAGGTTGCTGTGGCCACTGACTGTGTACGAGGTTTCTTTGACAACAGTAGAGAAGCTGGAATCTTTAATCAGTTCACACATCAGGAAATGGTTGGGAGTTCCACGCTGCCTCAGCAGAGTGGGGCTTTATGGTAAAGGAATACTGCAGCTACCTGTCTCCGCTCTAACCGAGGAGTTTAAGTGCGCCAAGGTCCGACTGGAAATGACATTAGTAGAGTCACGCGACAAATGCGTAAGGGAGGCAGCACCTGTGTTGAAAACTGGAAGAAAGTGGGCGGCAAAGAAAGCTGTGAAGGATGCAAAGGCTGCCCTTCGAATTGGTGATATCATGGGGCAAGTTCAGCATGGAAGATGGGGTCTTGGTCTCAGTTCAGCTCCTCCTACATGGCACAAGGCAGCCCCAGCTCAACGGAGGAAGCTGGTAGTCAATGAGGTGCAAAAGCAGGAGGAGAGGATGAGGTGTATAAAGGCCGTTTCCCAGGCCAAGCAGGGAGAATGGATGAGATGGGAGAGTGTGGAACAACGCAAGATTGGCTGGCAAGACCTATGGTCAATGGAACAGAGCAGGATCAGTTTCCTCATCAGGTCAACATATGATGTTCTCCCATCACCACAGAACCTAAACCTCTGGGTAGGAGAGGATCCCTCATGTCCTTTGTGTTCATCACCTGCAACATTAAGGCACATTTTGACAGGATGTAAGGTGGTTCTTAGCCAAGGACGGTTTACTTGGCGCCATGACCAGGTGCTGCGATGTTTGGCCTTAGCATTGGAAGACAAGCGTAACATGACCAATAAGTTGCCACCTGTTCCATCAAAACATTACACACAAAAGACAACATTCCTCCGCCCAGGAGAGCAACCACCAAGAAAAGGTGTTAAAACCAATCCTCGCCCAGGACAACTGGAAGCTGCTAGAGACTGGAAAATGCTGGTAGATGTTGGTCAACGGCTTATTTTTCCACCTGAGATTGCCACCACTAACCTTCGACCAGATATTGTCTTGTGGTCTTTATAACTGCTCTTATCTGTAATGTGATATTTTGAAAGTCGCCCTGGATAAGGGCATCTGCTAAGAAATAAATAACAATTTAGCAGAAAGGCTAGTGCAGCACTCCCCGTGTGCCCCTTGTATACACCAAGTACCCTTCAGCAACTGGATTTCAGATCAAGCTTGCAGGATTCACCCTCCCTCCAAATGACAGTGCCTGACAGGGTGAACCACTGTGGACCGGTTTTCTCTCTTTATTACTCCATTGGGCAACATTTCAGTTAATACACATTCATGCTAAATATGTGCAGAAAACAATGTGGAAATGTTGTGGTTAAGAACATATTAAAAAACAGAGAGTACCGATTCATTTTTAGTTCTTAAAATAAATTGAAAAAATAACCCTAGACCTTTTATAAAGAAGCTCAATATATTATTGATGTTTTTCATCTTGATTCTCAGTGACTAGACTGAGAAGTAAGGCGAACTCGCAGGAACTCAGATTCATTACTGTCATATTTATTACTGCGATGCACAATTCCAATAATAGAGTTTAACAGGTTGCTGAATAATTAACTGAATATATTATAAAGACCTAACAACTCTTCAAAACACTGAAGCAGAAACTGACAGATAAGCGTAGAGTGGGCAGAGATCTGTAACGCAGAGTTAAACTAGAAATCCCACGAGGAGACTTAAAAAGCAGCCGCCGTCAATGCAGTTGGCTAGTGATGTAACGTTAGCCGAGATGCATGAGATTACAGCAGAGTTCCATTGAGGAACGCCTGCTAGAATCATGTCTGTTAATTTCTTATTTCAGATCAGAAGTGAGTGCAGAATAATTCTGCTGAGCGTTTGTCAGTCAAAGAGCTGAAATATTTTTTTATTATACCTCTATAAATAAAAGAAGAGTAGGCTATACATATTTGATTTAAAAAAAAACTAAATTTAGTGAATGCTGACAAGACAACTTGCAAGAAGAAAATGTGACTGTTTAGTTAATATGTTTATTTTAAATAACAGCTTCTCAATTCAATTATGGTATATAAACACTACTGCTATTTTGGCTAGTGCAATGGAATTCATAAGAACATAAGAAAAGAAGAAAGTTTACAAACGAGTGGAGGCCATTTAGCCCATCTTGCTCGTTTGGTTATTAGTAGCTTATTGATCCCAGAATCTCATCAAGCAGCTTCTTGAAGGATCCCAGGGTGTCAGCTTCAACAACATTACTGGGGAGTTGGTTCCAGACCCTCACAATTCTTTGTGTAAAAAAGTGCCTCCTATTTTCTGTTCTGAATGCCCCTTTATCTAATCTCCCCTGGGTCGACATTGTCTATACCTTTTAGGATTTTGAATGCTTGAATCAGATTACCGCATACTCTTCTTTGTTCAAGACTGAATAGATTCAATTATTTTAACGGAACACAATATTCCATGTGAGGTCTTACTAATGCATTGTAAAGTTTTAACATTACTTCCCTTGATTTAAATTCAACACTTCTCACAATATATCCGAGCATCTTGTTGGCCTTTTTTATAGCTTCCCCACATTGTCTAGATGAAGACATTTCTGAGTCAACATAAACTCCTAAGTCTTTTTCATAGATTCCTTCTTCAATTTCAGTATCTCCCATATGATATTTTCAATGTACTACAGTCATTTTCACAAAATATACCTGCACACCACCTGCCCATTAAAAATTAGTTTAATTCAATTGATATAAAAAGTGGTGGTTCTTAAAATATATGTTGTGCAGTAATGTAACCTGTAACATGTATAACTTTAAAGCTATTTAAAATAGCAAGGTGACTATTGGTATATGTGGCAGTGTGAAAGCCATGCCGGTGCACGTGTGTGTGTGTGTGTGTGTGTGTCTGTGCGTGTGGGGAGTATTGGGGGGCAGGGAGGGGGTTAAATTCCTCCCTGCAAAAACACGAGGGGATGCAGCTGGAGCCGTGAATTGAATAAGTGTAAATGATTAATGAAGGTGTATAAATAGGGTGATCACAGGTGTTAGAAAGAATTAGAGTTAATGCTGGTATTGGAGAAGGTATGTGTTGCTGTGCTGTTTGTCCTGTGTTGTCGTGAGTTTGTGTAGACCTTTTATTTTGGCCCCTGTGCTTTTTATTTTGTTAATGTCCATTTTGTTTTTGTTTATTTGTGTGATTAAAAAGCAAATATGCACAATTTACCTTGCAGCGTTCTGTGTCTGAGTCTCTATCATCACATGTGGAGCAGTAGCCTCCTAGCCCAGATGATGGGTTTTTTAAAAACTGTGCACAGCATATGGACCTAAGCACACCCTTTGCATCACAGAAGTACAGGTTTGGGAGCAGATTTCAATCATGATGGGCAAAAGTACACATATAAGTGCATTTTACAGAGGGCTGACAGCAGCTTGGTTGGCAGGAGCTTCTATTTCCATGACTGCAAAAATGTAGGTCTCAAAAGTGATGACTAGTAATTCCATCAGTAAAAAGCCATAATGTCAAGTATTTTTATAAAAATGACTTGGCTTATGACTTTCAATTTACTTTTAGAAATAAAGAAATAAAGATCCATGCTGGTACACTCCACTTATGTAATGATTATTGGTAGAATGTAGTTCAGTTTATAATGCACTGGTGTGATACATGCCTGACTAAGCACATGTGCGAATGAATCCTATGATATCAGTCATGCGAGATGCAGGATCAGGATAAACATGAAAATTATCAGATACCAGTCACTAGCTATGTTTCCATCAACAAGACGAACACATTTCTAGCGAACTTGCAATATTTCGCACAAAAATATATGCAAATCTTATCGTACAAATCCAAGTTTCCATTAAACTGGATTCTAGTGAACAAACAGCTGTATGTAATGACGTCACAAGCTTAAAAATATGGTTAGTGCACAAATGTTCCTGATCCGAACAAAAAAATGGACCAAGGAACGACACGTTTCAAGAATCAACAGCCTCCAGATTATTTATTTATTTGTTTGTTTTATATATATATATATATATATATATATATATATATATATATATATATATATATATATATATATATATATATATATATATATATATATATATATATATATCTCCTCCAAATTAAAAATAACTACCATTGTACAACTTTTTATATTTTTTGAAGCTGTACTGTTTCCCTATGTACTGTTTGCAATTTAAGTAATAATAATAATAATAATAATAATAATAATAATAATAATAATAATAATAGTAAAACAGACAGAATGGCAGTCCAGTATTGGATGCCCTCCAGAGACAGCTGCACCGAAACCTAAAAGACAACATTTCAATCCTGCTTGGGAAAAATGAATATTTAGTTTTTGAAAGGTCCAAGGGTGGAATTAAAATATACAGTGGCCAGGGATCATGCCAAGAAATGGCGTAAAAAGCTGATGAAAATATGAAACATGTCTGCAGCAGACAATATGTTTGTAAAAGAAGCGAAAGAAAACAGGAGGGTCGGGTGTATGAGGCATTTGTAAACCTGGATCAGGAAGACGCACAGAATGAGCTCTGTATTGCCTCTCACAAAAAAAAACACACATTGGTGATTCAATAATTATTATTTTTGATAATTATAGGGGCAATTACATCTGTGGCCAAAAGTTTTCCACCACACTACAGAATTAACACTAGAACCGCCATGCTGGTCAATTAGACCGGTTTAGGGTTTAACATTTATCTCTGCATTAGTGAATCCCATGCGCATGTCCATTCTTGACTTTTATTAAATATATGAGTTAAATAACCAGATGGTGTTTGAGCAGCAGATTCACAAAAATGATGACGTTATAAAAATGGATCCCTAGAACCGCCACGCCAGTCAATTACACCAGTACATTTTTAAACAGCTTCGATATGAAAATGAAAGACAAACTATTGGATACAACTCAAAAGTTTTAATCATGAACCTCACATAAAACCAGGTCCAACACATTGAAGAACACAGCCACAGTCCACCTACAAGAACCGCCTTTGACCGAGTACTGCTGTGCCATCTGGTCCAGAACGTCCACTCCAAATTTAGTGGCATTGTAGTACTCGAGTCTCTGGCTTCCTTTTGCCATCAGTCCAGATTGCCACTGTGCTGTGAAGAGAGCTGAGAATCAGCAGGTTCTAAACACTCAGGGTGGCACAATCGCTTTGCCTGTAGAGTGCAGCGGTCCTCACAAGGCTTGAGCTGATGGTGGTAGCTCGCATCTTGTCTTGTTCACAGTGCCTACCAGGGTTGTTTTTTTCTTTTTCAATTCCCTGGCTATATTGATAGAGGTTGTCCCAAGTACAGTTCCATCAGGCAAAGTACAACACTGTCAGCCAGTCTCTGACCAGCAGGACGTGTTTCATCCTTTCCCAGGTATGGGAAACCATACACCCGGTAATTCACTTCCATTGCCAGCTAAAACATGATTCCAAACTTATCAGGTTTGTTGGCCATGTACTGGGTGAAGCGACAGCATGCTTTTGTCGGAAACAGCTGCTCATCCACGGTGATCCAGGGCAAATTTATCAATGTCAAGGCGGGCTGCTCTCGTTGCTCTCAAATCAAACCAGAGGAACCTCAGAATTTCACGAAAGCGATTACTTGACATTGTCTCCCTAAAAATGGGAATACCCCACAGTTGTGACCAGTAGCTCTTCACATACTGGCTTTTGTCCCCATACACGCCGCGTACATACAGGATTGCAATAAATCCTTCTAATTCCTCCAAAGACAAAGTCCAAGAATCATCATTTTGGACCCTATGTGCCTCTGCAACCGTACAGCGTTGAATTTGCAATAGCATTCGCATATCGATCAACAGCCGGAATGCACTCAGTGGGGTATCGATGTTACATTTAGCAAATGGTGTTGGACCGGATGTTTCAGTCAGAATATTTTCTGCAGCGTCGGAACTGCTCATTTCATGAACCTAGGAATGGTCGCTGTCGTTGTCGCTGTCACTGATATTCCCTGCATCCGAGTCATCGGCTACCACATGTTGGAGCATTTCGATCACCTGCTGCCTTGTCATTCTTCTGTGTGCCATTTTGATTGTCTGATTACTCTCTGTCACTGTAAGTGTATGGATGAATTGCAATGCTACACACAGCAGCGGAACAGACTCATGATGATGTCAGAGACAGTCCCGCTCGAGAGGTTTTCATACAGGCTACAGGCAGTACAATAGGAGCTGACATACCGGAAGTAGTGTTATATTTTATTTTTTATGTTAGTATTAAAAATATATATTTTGGTTTTACAGTTTTGTATGTGCATATACCCGTTTACACGCTAGTTTCTTTTGAAAAGTTTATTTTTTCATAGTTTTTCATTTTTTGTAGTTGTGCTGTACTCGTGAACATTGAAAATAAAGCCTTTTAGGTTTCATTTGACTTTTAAATACAGTGTTTCTGCTATTGAAATGTTTGATATGCTGTTCATGAATAAAACGTTTGAGTTTGTCTGACAGTTTGTCTTTCATTTTTATATCGAAGCTGTTTAAAAATGTACCGGCACTGTGGTTCTTGGTAACTATATACTTAACGAAAAACTGACAAAAATTGAAAAGTGGCATTTCGAAATCTAACATGAAATACTGTACAAGTATTACGCTTCCGGTAGACTTTTGCGATATAATTTTGTAGTTTCTTTGATTAAATGGTGTTAAATAATATTTAAATTATGCTCATGTAGTTTTAAAAAAAAATTGTGTCAATCCTAAAATAATATGCAAAACCTTTGGCCATAGCTGTAGATTTGATTGGCATATGATATGTGTCATTAAGTTTTAATTATGTGCAGTGTCCCGGTACAGATGTGCTGCGTTGACCATGTAAATACCACCATATGACTGAAAAAAGTATGCGCTAGCTTATAAAATTCGCTCGGAAAGTATTTCCATTGCATTGCGTGCACCATTTATCATACAGGATACATTTTTATCTATTAAACTTTTTTTTTTTTTGTTCGCTCGCATGAATTAACCAAATTTCGCCTGTTTCCATCACAGTTGTCAAGCTATTTTTTTTTATTTTTTGAGTTTTAGCGCATAAAAAAAACAGTTGAATGGAAACATTGCTTCTGAGGCCCCTTTCTATTGAGAAGATGTTGCACAATAATGATGCAACTGAACACAGATGATGTAGAAGCTTGGACAGTATCCAACAAATGTGCTAAAATATAAGAATACACGTTCACCATGACGCTAGACCTAATAAGTGAATGCTAAGTCACAAAACATAAAAACATGGAATTATTTCATTAGCTTAAGAGACATTAAGTGTGTAATTTTTTAACTGCACATACCTGCTGATCCACCTGCTGAAACAATCGCTCTGCTTTTCCCTTCTCTGCAGTAACCCTCCTGTGCTCTGCCTCCATCTCTTCTCTGGTCTCCAGATTGCATTCAGCAGCAAGGGCAGCCATCCTTGCAACATGCTCCTCTTTGAGCTTGCCTTCCATTCCCATCAGCTGTCCATTTAAAACACTGTTCAGTCTTTTCTCAGCAAGAGGGGAAAGGTCACCCCTTACCTTCACGTTCCTAAGCAGTTTGGCTACTACATCTTTGTAAATTTGGACTCGATAGCTTTCTAAACTGGCAGATGTGTGCAGCAAATTTGACATATCCAGACTGTGAAAAGAACACACAAAATAAAATGAGTTAAGAGTTTTTCCATGATATACAGTACTGTGCAAAAGTTTTAGGCAGGTGTGAAAAAATGCTGTAAAGTAAGAATGCTTTCAAAAATAGACATGTTAATAGATTATATTTATCAATTAACTAAATGCAAAGTGAGTGAACAGAAGAAAAATCTAAATCAAATCCATATTTGGTGTGACAACCCTTTGCCTTCAAAACAGTATCAATTCTTCTAGGTACACTTGCACAAAGTCAGGGATTTTGTAGGCATATAGTCAGGTGTACGATTAAACAATTATACCAAACAGGTGCTAATGATCATCAATTCAATATGAAGGTTGAAACACAATCATTAACTGAAACAGAAACAGCTGTGTAGGAGGAATAAAACTGGGTGAGGAACAGCCAAACTCAGCTAACAAGGTGAGGTTGCTGAAGACAGTTTACTGCCAAAAGTCATACACCACGGCAAGACTGAGCACAGCAACAAGACACAAGGTAGTTATACTGCATCAGCAAGGTCTCTCCCAGGCAGAAATTTCAAGGCAGACAGGGGTTTCCAGATGTGCTGTCCAAGCTCTTTTGAAGAAGCACAAAGAAACGGGCAACGTTGAGGACCGTAGACGCAGTGGTTGGCCTAGGAAACTTACTACAGCAGATGAAAGACACATCATGCTTACTTCCCTTTGCAATCGGAAGATGTCCAGCAGTGCCATCAGCTCAGAACTGGCAGAAAACAGTGGGACCCTGGTACACTCATCTACTGTCCGGAGAAGTCTGGTCAGAAGTGGCCTTCATGGAAGACTTGCGCCAAAAAGCCATACCTCCGACGTGGAAACAAGGCCAAGCGACTCAACTATGCACGAAAACACAGGAACTGGGGTGCAGAAAAATAGCAGCAGTTGCTCTGGACTGATGAGTCAAAATTTGAAATATTTGGCTGTAGCAGAAGGCAGTTTGTTCGCCGAAGGGCTGGAGAGCGTACACGAATGAGTGTCTGCAGGCAACAGTGAAGCATGGTGGAGGTTCCTTGCAAGTTTGGGGCTGCATTTCTGCAAACGGAGTTGGGGATTTGGTCAGAATTAATGGTCTCCTCAATGCTGAGAAGTACAGGCAGATACTTATCCATCATGCAATACCATCAGGGAGGCATCTGATTGGCCCCAAATTTATTCTGCAGCATGACAACGACCCCAAACATACAGCGAAAGTCATTAAGAACTATCTTCAGCGTAAAGAAGAACAAGGAGTCCTGGAAGTGATGGTATGGCCCCACAGAGCCCTGATCTCAACATCATCGAAGTCTGTCTGGGATTACATGAAGAGAGAGAAGCAACTGAGGCTGCCTAAATCCACAGAAGAACTGTGGTTAGTTCTCCAAGATGTTTGGGCCAACCTACCTGCCGAAGTTCCTTCAAAAACTGTGTGCAAGTGTACCTAGAAGAATTGATGCTTGATGCTGTTTTGAAGGCAAAGGGTGGTCACACCAAATATGGATTTGATTTAGATTTTTCTTCTGTTCACTCACTTTGCATTTAGTTAATTGATAAATATAATCTATTAACATGTCTGTTTTTGAAAGCATTCTTACTTTACAGCATTTTTTCACACCTGCCTAAAACTTTTGCACAGTACTGTATATTTTCAATGATTTACACTTACCTGTACATCATTTGTTGAGCACTATCCCTTTTAAAAGTTTTCAATCATAAAAGCATAATGTACAAGTAGTTAACTACTGATAAAGCCCAGCAAACAAGGTAAAAAGGTTACTCTACAGTAAACTATGGTAAATTCCATACAGTTACAGGCATGGCTGTTCCAAAAAGCAAGTCCAAAATAAATTGAATCCTGTGTGTATCAAATACATTTCACAATCGTAATGACTGTTTACCATAAAATGAAAGCCTGTCCTATTGCCAAAATGTACATGTCTCCATTGAATTGTACTTTTTTTTATTTTTTTTTCACTTTTCAGGGGACCAATTTTCCAACTTATAAGGGCAAATCTTTATAAAAAAAGCATCGCTGCATGAAGTCTCCATAAATGTTGTTTTCCCAATAGGCATCAATCAGTAAGGTATGATTTGTATTTGTATGTTACATTTCTATGCCCACATAGCTTAATAAATGTACAGGTGTACAGTAGTCACTGCCTTTTAATATCCATGAGAGTAAAACCTTTGAGAAGATATACAGTGCCGTGAAAAAGTATTTGCATCCTGTCTGATTTTCTGCATTTTTGCATATTTTTGACACTGAATGTTATCAGATGTTCAACCAAAAACTAATATTAGATAAAAGGGACCCTGAGTGAACAAATAACACAAAAATGTGATACATATTTCATTAATTTATTAAAGAAAGTTATGCAACAGCCAATGCCCCTGTGTGAAAAAGTAATCGACCCCTTAGACTCAATAACTGGTTACGCCACCTTTAGCAGCAATAACTGCAACCAAACGCTTCCTGTAGTTATTGATTAGTCTCTCACAGAGCCGTGGAGGAATTTTGGCCCACTCCTCCATGCAGAACTGCTTCAACTCAGTGACATTTGTGGGTTTTCGAGCATGAACTGCTCGTTTCAGGTCCTGCCACAACATCTCAATGGGGTTCAGGTCTGGACTGTGACTAGGCCATTCCAAAACTTTAAATTTCTTGTTCTTCAACCATTCTGACGTAGACTTGCTTGTGTGTTTCGGATCATTGTCTTGCTGCATGACCCAGCTGCGCTTCAGCTTCAGCTCACGGACAGATGGCCTGACAGAATTCTCTGATACAGAGCAGAATTCATGGTTCCTTCAATGATGGCAAGGTGTCCAGGTCCTGATACAGCAAAGCATCCCCAAACCATGACACTACCACCTCCATGCTTGACCATTGGTATGAGGTTCTTACTGTGGAATGCAGTGTTTTTCATGTTTTTCTTAGTGAGCAATGGTTTCCACCTTGCTACTCTGCCATGAATCCCATTTTTGCCCAGTGTCTTTCTGATGGTGGAGTCATGAACACTGACCTTAGCCGAGGCGAGAGAGGCCTGCAGATCCCTGGATATTGTTCTAGGGTTCTTTGTTACTTCCTGGACAATTTTACATCTTGCTCTTGGAGAGATTTTGGCAGGACGGCCACTCCTGGGAAGATTCACTACTGTCCCAAACTTTCTCCATTTGGACAATATGGCTCTGACTGTGGTTCGGTGGTGCGGTCCTATAGCTCTGTATCAACACCAGGCAAACTTCACTGTAAATATTAACATATTTACTGGTCAAATGTTCAGATTTTCACATCGTGAGCCATGCTTCAATGGGCTGTATTTTGGAAACATGACATTTCATATGATTATATTGTTTAAATGGTAAACAATGGATGTGTAAAAAATGTGTCTTGCCCAATCCCACAATCAAACTTAGGTCACAGGTAAAAGTGAAGGGTGCTGTTAGACTTTGCTTGAGGAGATTAAGAACCCCAGAATATGAAGTTGCAAACTTAAATGGTTTACAAGATAATAGCAGCTGTACTGTAGTAGTGGTAGTGGTGGCAATGGCAGCGGAGTCATACAAGCTGCTGTGCTGTCAAACCCAAACTGTACTTATAAAACCTATGCAGTAGGGATGTCACGGTATTATTATTTATTTCTTAGCAGACTCCCTTATCCAGGGCGACTTACAATTGTTACAAGATATCACATTATTTTTACATACATATACATTATTTTTACACATTAGTAACAGAAGTAACAGTAGCTATTATCTATCGTATCAGTCAAGAGAAACGCGGTAAGCACACACCAATGCAGAGAATCAAAAAGTCTATATTTACTACTATATAACTAAGTCTAAGATGCATTTGTATTATTTTTTATTTTAAACAGTACTGTAAAGATGTTGCCGTCTCCTCGAGTTGATAGTGTTGTAGGGATTTTGGTTTTATCTATTCAAAAATTAATACAATTTTATTCCCATTTAAAAATAAAAAGTCCGCTAGATGCCGCTTAACTTTGCAACGGTGTCATACCCACCTTAACTTTTTTCGGTGCTGTTAACATGCAGTCCAAAAAAAAAGGCAATTTGCAGGCGCCGTCTTCTCATCATTAAGTTTTGCACTCTGCTGAGAGATCAGTGGGCGGGCATTGCATGTCTTAAAACGCACTCGATTGGCTATTGCTAGGTAGCACTTTGCTTCTCTTAACTAATAGGATGCTATCCAAACTGATAAAGGTGAAGAGGGTATTCAGTTGCAGTGGTCACATCCTTACCCTCTGTCGTTCCAGACTGAGCCCAGAAAATGTTAATATTTTGGTGTTTCTCCACAGTAATTTGAAATAAAAAAGCAGCACTATTTTGCTGAGCCTGTGTGAGCTGGAGTGAACGCTACTTCCAGTGTGTTGTATTTGTTTTAAAACTTTAAATTAAAGTTATTTCTCCTGTTAAAAAATGACTTGATTTGAGTGTATTTCTTTAAATTGACATTTAAAAACGGATTACAAAAAAAATTACATTATACCGCAGTATGACGATAACCATGGTATATTTTTTGACGGTTACCATACCGTCAAAATTTGATACCGTGACATCCCTACTATGCAGCATCAACCAACTCATCTGACTTCCCCCTCATCTAAATAACCAGCAGGGTTTTGTTCATCACAATTACAAATAAACAGAAGTTTTTACAACAAAACCAATCACAAATGCATCTGAAGCTTTGATCAAAGTGACGGACAATCCCTGTGATCTGAAGGACTGTTTGTGCTGTAATTAGATCAAGTAGGCTCACATACATCATTTTCTTCTGTAAGCACACCATAGATTATTATTTTTTATTATTTATTTCTTAGCAGACGCCCTTATCCAGGGCGACTTACAATCGTAAGCAAATACATTTCAAGTGTTACAGTACAAGTAATAAGACAATAAGAGCAAGATAAATACAATGACTAGTTCAAGTAGATGCCATTTATTGCCAGTTGAAAGTGCTTTTACTCTTATGGAGTAATTTTTAATTGCTTTACAGTCATGCTTCATGCACAACTACAATATAGACACTTAATAGTGCTACATTTAGAAATACTAAAAAAAATTAATAAATGTGTCAGGGAATATGTTCTTCTAAAGCAGCTTCTCTACAGTAAGTCAACACACTTGAAGTCTCAGCGATAACAAAAACATCACAGGTCACCCAGTGCCATCGTAATTTCTTAGTATCTCTAAATATGTATTGTGTGTGTGTCGACTCTGTTCAATTCATCAAAACAAGTGTGCAAGTTTCAGATTGACATATTCACAAACCTGCAATTTTTCCATCGGTTCTCATAAACTTTCCAGCACTGACATTTTCGTTAAAGCAGGTAAAAAGGATGGAAAGGCTTATTCCACACCCACCACCAGTGGTGTATTCCTAAATCTGAAGGTACCGGAACCTTTTTTTTTTATATTGGACTTCTAGTAACACTTATAATAGGTAATACATTTATCTAATTGCTACACATATTTCCACAAAGTGGCTTTCTCCATCTTGTCAGAATGCTTTACTTTATGTGTCTGTGTGTCAGCGACTTTGTTTGTGTCCACTGTCACAGTCAATGCACTGTTGCTGTCGTCTTCTTCAGCATTTTTAGCCTACTCAAGAAGTCTTGTAAAATACGTTTCTTAATGCACTTTTCACTACACCACTGCTGCCTATAGAAAATAGTACTGTTCCCGCATGTTCCACCATGTCTATCCAGCTGCTCGTGCTGTTTAAAGTCACATAAGCACCGATATACTTCGAGATATTTCAAATATGATGCTACAGATAAGCTGCTGCATCCTGGTTTATTTGCTGCAAGACCCACGGTCTGATTTTAGTCAGACCACTGGCATGAGTTTGAGCACATGAAGTGATTAGGCAGCTACTTTCATTCTACAGTATTGTCTATTGGAGTATCATAATATTCAAAATATGTTATAAAATATAAGCAAAGAACCAAAATATCATCAACAGAACTTGGGGGAAGGGGGGGGGGGCAGTGATAATACTGCTTGTGCCAAAAAAAGGCTTTTCAAACAAATAACACTCTTAGTAACATTTTTACTTCTCATGTTGAAACCCTAATCCCCACAATTAAAAAACCCAGCTGAGCATCCTGTACAGTAATTAATCCATTCCATCTTAGTGAGCAGCTGGCTGATGATTCTGTATCTGTTAGTGAAGGACAAGTTCCTAGTGACTGTAGATGATTAGAAGCACTTTTAATTAGCAGTGGATGATAAAGGAAATAGTCTTCTTATTTCATCATTAAAAAGAAGCTGCTCACTTTAAGGGAAACTAAGTAACAACAGTTCATTTAACCTTGCCTCCTACCACGTTCACATTGATCAGTCTATGTTATTACGGGAAATCCTACCCTCTGTATTTACCAAGCTCAAATTTCTACAGCACAAAACCTTTTGGGAAATCACTGCTAAATCCCTTTTAAATAAGTAGAATTAAAGAGTAGAACATTGAACGTGTTCAGAATGAAAAACAGCCTGACATTTACTTAAATAAATATTGAAACCTGAATAATGCATACTTTTTCATTATACAGGTTTAATTTCATATATCAGCTAAAGCACATTAACAAAACAAAATGTACAATTAAATTATCAGCCTTTTTTTCAGCCCTTTTTTTATTCTCTGTCCCCCCCACTATTGAAAACTACAGCTACTTTACAGGTGTGTTTGGGGCCTGTATCGAAGAACGTTACTTACTTTCCAGATCTAGTACGTGGAATAATTGGGTCTAAGAAACAGACATTCAGTTTTACAGAATGTTCTTCATAAACTAAATCATTCCCTTAAAATTGTGACCGAGCTGCATCACAACTGGATGAGCGGTCCTCAAGTACAGATAACAACAAAAAGGGCGTGTGTACAGACACCTCTGCGGTCTCCCTGCTGCTGGAGATATGCATCGTGTGCCAGGGATAATAGCACTTCTCAGGGCAATGTAAATCACAAGCTGGATTTTAAAAACACTTACAGGATTCTTTTTTTTTTTTTTAGGAATATCTCACATATATCCTGTAAAAAAGATTGTACAGAACGGTGTGTTTTTGCATTAACTGCCTAAATGCCATTTTCATAGGTCAAAAGCAATAACATACATAAATGACAACCATTAGAATGTGTTTCTATCAACATTTGAGTAATAAGTAAACTAATAAACAACCTGTAAAGCTAAACAAAACTTTAAAAAAGATGGCAACCGACTCCACTGAGAAGTGAGATCTCAGCCAGAGGCCCATTGATACTAGAGCAATAGAGAATGCATGTCGGAGGATGTCACAGCTGTGCGTGTAACAAGTCTACAAGAAAGCTTGGTTGGTCCAAACCAATTTATCATCACTTTGATACAACCCTGCATAATAATTGCATGTTCCGGTTTCAAATCAGTTTCACTCACTCAAAACAAATCACTGAAGCACTCTTGCATGCTTTATATCTAATCTTAGAAATACTAAACTAGACAACAACATTTTACAACAAACCTGGAGTCTGGTAAAAGTCAAATTTTGTAAAAATGAACATAAATGTTATTACAGACTGGAGTTCAAATATTATATGCAAATATTTATTCAGTACACTTGAAAAACAAGCTACAACAGAATGTAACATTCTTTTTCTAGAATTTTACCATCATCATACTTTTACTGAACAATACTTCTCTAGATTTTGTGTTAAGAATTACCACACAACCTCAGAACAAATAATGCAAGGGCCAGTTAAAAAGCAATCACAGAAAGGGCACAGAGCTACATTACTGCTTCCCCACAAAAGTACATTTTCAGGGATTTCACAGCATTTTCTTAATAATCTCAAAACAGGTTGATCTATACTGTAATCTTTTTTATAAAATATAACTCACAAATGCAGTGTAGAGCTGAGATAGACACACCTCTAGACAGTCCCTGATAAAACCACTCGAATCTCAGCAGCAAACCAAACTCTCCATGCAGCTCAATCAATAAAGCTGTATCTTGTGGCTCTTACAATCATCGCTTTGAATCAAACTGTTACAAAGCATTTCAACACAAAGGTACTTCTCTTATAAGAACAGAAGAAAGTTCACAAACGAGAGGAGGCCATTCAGCCCATCTTGCTCGTTTGGTTGTTAGTAGCTTATTGATCCCAGAATCTCATCAAACAGCTTCTTGAAGGATCCCAGGGTGTCAGCTTCAACAACATTACTGGGGAGTTGGCTCCAGACCCTCACAATTCTCTGTGTAAAAAAGTGCCTCCTATTTTCTGTTCTGAATGCCCCTTTATCTAATCTCCATTTGTGACTCCTGGTCCTTGTTTCTTTTTCAGGTCAAAAGTCCCTGGGTCAACATTGTCTATACCTTTTAGGATTTTGAATGCTTGAATCAGATCACCACGTAGTCTTCTTTGTTCAAGACTGAATAGATTCAATTCTTTTAGCCAGTCTGCATACGACATGCCTTTTAAACCCGGGATAATTCTGGTTGCTCTTCTTTGCACTCTTTCTAGAGCAGCAATATCCTTTTTGTAACGCGGTAACCAGAAATGAACACAATATTCTAGGTGAGGACTTACTAATGCATTGTAAAGTTTTAACGTTGCTTCCCTTGATTTAAATTCAACACTTCTCACAATATATCCGAGCATCTTGTTGGCCTTTTTTATAGCTTCCCCACATTGTCTAGATGAAGACATTTCTGAGTCAACATAAACTCCTAGGTCTTTTTCATAGTTCCCTTCTTCAATTTCAGTATCTCCCATATGATATTTATAATGACATTTTTATTGCCTGTGTGCAGTACCTTACACTTTTCTCTATTAAATGTAATTTGCAATGTGTCTACCCAGTTCTGAATGCTGTTTAGATCATTTTGAATGACCTTTGCAGCTGCAACAGTGTTTGCCACCCCTCCTATTTTTGTGTCGTCTGCAAATTTAAGAAGTTTGCTTACTATACCAGAATCTAAATCATTAATGTAGATTAGGAATAGCAGAGGACCTAAAACTGATCCCTGTGGTACACCACTGGTTACCTCGCTCCATTTTGAGGTTTCTCCTCTAATCAGTACTTTCTGTTTTCTACATGTTAACCACTCCCTAATCCATGTGCATGCATTTCCTTGAATCCCTACTGCTGTCAGTTTGAGAATTAATCTTTTATGCAGGACTTTGTCAAAAGCTTTCTGAAAATCTAAATAAACCATGTCATATGCTTTGCAATTATCCATTGTCGATGTTGCATCCTCAAAAAAATCAAGCAGGTTAGTTAGACACGATCTCCCTTTCCTAAAACCACGCTGACTGTCTCCCAGGATATTGTTACCATATAGGTAATTTTCCATTTTGGATCTTATTATAGTTTCCATAAGTTTACATATAATAGAAGTCAGACTTATTGGTCTGTAGTTACCTGGTTCAGCTTTGTCTCCCTTTTTGTGGATCGGTATTACGTTTGCAATTTTCCAGTCTGTCGGCACAACCTCTGTGTCAAGAGACTGTAGCATGATCTTGGTTAGCGGTTTGTAAATAACTTCTTTCGTTTCTTTGAGTACTATTGGGAGGATCTCATCTGGCCCAGGGGATTTGTTTATTCTAAGAGCTCCTAGTCCCTTTAACACTTCTGTCTCTGTTATGCTAAAGTTATTTAAAACTGGATTGGAACAGGTCAACATGTGGGGCATGTTTTCCGTGTCCTCCTTTGTAAAAACCTGTGAAAAGTAATCATTTTGCTATTTTGTTTTCTTCATCTATGATTTTGCCATTTGTGTCTCTTAGACATTTAACCTCCTCTTTGAATGTTCTCTTGCTGTTATAATATTGAAAAAACATTTTGGAATTGGTTTTAGCCCCCTTAGCAATATTGATTTCTATCTCTCTCTTGGCCTTTGTAACTTCCTTTTTGACTTGTGTTTGCAGTTCCTAGTACTGTTTCTGTGTACTTTGTTTTTGGTCCCTCTTAAACGCTCTCTAAAGTGCCTTTTTTCACTGAATATTTTTTTTAATTGATCTATTTAACCAGTTTGGACATTTTGTTTTAGATTTAGATTTGTCTACTTTTGGGATGTAATTGTTTTGCGCCTCTAGTACTACATTTTTAAAAAACAGCCATCCTTTTTCTGTGGATGTTTTCTCTATTTTACTCCAATCTACTTCTGTTAGTCTCTGTTTCATACCTTCATAGTTTGCTTTTCTAAAATTGTAAACCTTAGCTTTAGTCATTACTTTTTGGGTTTTAAAAATCACTTCAAATGAGACCATGTTGTGGTCTGAGTTTGCCAATGGCTCTCTGACCTCTGTTTTAGTTATTCTGTCTTTGTTATTTGAAAAGACTAAATCAAGGCATGCCTCCCCTCTAGTCGGTGCCTTGACAAATTATGTTAGGAAGCAGTCATTTGTCATTTCCACCATTTCAATTTTGTCCGTCGTGCTCCCCATTGGGTTTTCCCATTTTATATGGGGGAATAAATATATAAATGAATAAATAGTCATTATAGCCTTCTTAATTGAATAGGTTTGGAGTTAAGAACTGTATATCTTTTACCAGGCATGTTTTGTATTAACATATTAATAGCACTTAGTTCAACAAATAAACAATGGAATTAGTTGTAGCGGTAGCATATTGACAAATCCTTTTGTGCTGAGAGGGAATCTTAAGAGGAAACTTTTATAAATAATTACAATAATTATATTTAACCATCCTCGGAGATAGAGCAAAAAGTACTAAGCCCAGGTGTGACGTGATTGGGTAATTACAATCGGAACATTTCAGTCTTATCCTAAAAAAGCTGTTGTAAACACCCTTTTTAATACAATGCATGTTTAATTGACAGTACATTCTTATCATGCGTGACATCCAAACAATTAGCATAACCCCTCCTCAATTAGCATAAAAATTACACTCACTGGTGTGGTACTTAGAAGCTTCTTGTATACCCATGTAAAAAGAAGAAAGGACAGGGTCCAGTGGATTTATTTCAGGAATAACAGTGCAACCATCACAGCATGCTACCACTAGTTTTGTTGTATAAAATATGTATAAAAGCAGGTACTGAGGGTCAAACTATATATTGGATTAAACAATACTGTACAACCACTTATATGGAGCCATTAGATGCATTATTAATTCAACAGCAAAAAATGCTTTTATGATTATAAACTCCTCTGGGGAAGAACAATCTTTAATGATATTTTATATGTTTTTTTGAAAACAAAAAAGGTCCACTTCTGATTTTATGTACCAACATTTGAAGGCTTTGACAGGCACAAACTGAAGGGAGGATTGAGCTCCTGTTATTTATTGACAGCTTCAAGTTCCCTCTCCAAGATTCTATTTACAGTTTTAAGCTTCATCTTTTAAGAAAAAAAGAACACAAAAGCTGTCCTGGGGAAAATGTGTAAGTTATAATAAACATGGGTCAGTCTGTCTGTATGACAGAGCAGCTGTCACTATGCTTTGAGTAAGAATACAGGAGTAGTTTTATTTCAGTATTATATTCTCTTAATACAATAACATATATTGCTTTGCGTCATAGGCGGCTAAGTTTATCGTGTTTTTTTTTTTTTTTTTTTTTTTAAATATACATGCATAACAGTAAACTACAACACTAAGATTGAGAACAGGACGTCAGACCACCTAATTAGCACCCATCTCAGACTACCTCACTTCAGGTAAGGTAGACCAAAGTAGTCCAACATGAGGTCTGTGAAACCAGTAATGAATTTGTTTCCTCCTCTTGTCAATGATGATGTTGTAGTGTAGGGTGAATGATTAGAGTGCAGGGCAGAAAAACAGTTTGCTAAAAGTGACTTTGTCATAACTAGAGTTGCTAAGGCAACAACCCACTTGGCATGAGGCTTAGAATGTTGAGTGATAAGGCATGTGCAAGAAAGTATGGGAAAGGAGACCTTTGGTAAAGAATTAACCACAGTAACCTTGAAAAGAGAGTAGATTGTGGTTGGTTGTACCTGAGTGGAGTAACTCATTTTACTGTTGACAACTACAACAGGTAAGAAACAGACTGTAGTCACAAAGGCTCTGAGCCTACTAGAGTAATACATTCAATTGCCTTATCTCTTAATTCTAGTGGCACATATTTGTATCTAAACAATGTTCAATGTAGAATATAATGTTTGTGATTGGAACTGTGACAGGCTGGCTTGTGGGATGACGTCAGACCAGGAAGAAGTACAACAACACAAGGTATTGTGGGGCAAAACCACACTGCTGCACTGACATTTAACAATAAATAAAGTAACACAAATAATAAATAAACTTGTCAAATACAAAATAAAAGGCACAAGGGCCAAAATAAAGGTTACTAAGTACAAATAAAAACGAGTACCTTTGTAGAAAATAGGTAGTATCTCTCTCTCTCCCCTAGCAGGGAGGAATTGAACCCCCTCCCTGCCGATCCAAAACTAACAATAGCAAAATCATAATAACAACATTAACAAATATATATACAGTGCTTATAGTAAGTATTCACCCCCCTTGGATGTTTTCACAGTTTGTTGTGTTACAACCTGAAATCTTGATGCATTTAAATGGGATTTTTTTCCTTTGATTTACACAACCTACTCAACACTTTGAAGAGGCAAGAAAATTTTTATTGTGAAACAATAGCTAATGAAAAATAAAAAATAAAACTTAAATGTCTTGGTTAGATAAGTATTCACCCCCCTGAGTCAATACCTGGAAGAACCACCTTTGGCAGCAATTACAGCTGTGAGTCTTTTGGGGTAAGTCTCTACCAGGTTTGAACATCTGGATCGTGCAATATTCGCCCTCTTCTTGGCAAAATTGTTCAAGCTCTGTCAAGTTGGATGGGGATCATTGGTGGACAGCAATCTTCAAGTCTTGCCACAGATTCTCCATTGGATTCAAGCCCGAGTTTTGACTGGGCCACTCTAGGACATTCACTTTCTTGTTTTTAAGCCACTCCAGTGTCGCTTTGGCTGTGTGCTTGGGGTCATTGTCCTGCTGAATGTTGAATCTCCGTCTCAGTCTTAGGTCTTTTGCAGACTGAAGCAAGTTTTCCTCAAGGATTTGCCTGTATTTGGCTCCATCCATTTTGCCCTCTACCCTGACAATCTTCCCAGTCCCTGCCGATGAAAAGCATCCTCATAGCATGACGCTGCCACCACCATGCTTCTCAGTAGGGATGGTGTTACCTGGGTGATGTGCTGTGTTTGGTTTGCACCAGACATCACTTTGCATGTAGGCCAAATAGTTCAATTTTTGTTTCATCAGACCACAGAATCTTTTGCTACATCTTTTCAGAGTCTCCCACATGCCTTTTTACAAATTCCAAGCAGGATTTCACATGGGCCTTTTTCAGAAATGGCTTCCTTCTTGCCACTCTTCCATACAGGCCAGATTTGTGTACCTGAGCTATTGTTGGACAGTTTCTCCCACCTCAGCCATGGAACGCTGCAGGTCTTTCAGAGTTGTCATTGGCCTCTTGCTTCTCTGGCCAATGCCCTTCTTACCCGGCTGCTCATTTGGGAGGACAGCCTGCTCTAAGCAGATTCTGGGTGGTGCCGTATACCTTCCACTTCTTAATGATTGACTTGACTGTGCGCCAAGGGATATTCAATGCCTTTGAAATCTTTTTATACCCCTCCCCTGATCTGCGCCTTTTCACAACTTTATCCCAGAGTTATTTTGAAAGCTCTTTGGTCTTCATGGTAGTATCTTTGCTTTGAATGCACTACCCAACTGTGGGACCTTACAGAGACAGGTGTATTTAATCTGAAATCATGTGACTCCATTTAACTTTTTGTGTGAATTTTGAAGGCAATTGGTTGCACCTGAGCTTATTTAGGAGTGTCATAGCAAAAAGGGTGAATACTTATCTAATGAAGACTTTTCAGGTTTTTATTTTTAATTGATTAGTTCCCCCCCCCATTTTTTCACACATTGAAAGTGTTGAGTAGGTTGTGTAAATCAAAGGGAAAAAAATCACATTTAAATGCATCAAGATTTCAGGTTGTAACACAAATATTATATATATATATATATATATATATATATATATATATATATATATATATATATATATATATATATATATATATATATATATATATATATATATATATATATATATACACATACACCACTTCTAGGTGGTTATGCAGCATTCCCTAAGAAGTCGGTAACAGCATTGTGCTTGTTTAGTACATTTTATCCTAGACTTCCGATTTGTTTGCAACTGGTTTGCGACTACTACAGGCATGACACTTTAATACATCTCCCCCTCAGTGTCTTAGCTGGGGTTTAATATGGGAAATGGTGTCAAATCACGCTGTATTATTTTGAAAACTGAGCCCTGGAATCATACAAACTAGATTACACAAGAGAAGTTAATACAATTAAAACTATGATCCAGTAAAAGTAAACGACTTAAAGGTAGACAAAACTAAAAGAAAGATCGAAACTGATGTCATTGCTGCTACAGGGCAAAAAAACAACGTTAAATCAATGTGACGTTGGGACTTTATACTTGAATGAGGACCGATTCCTGTGATGTCAAGTACGATTGCAGAGAGAAGCAGACACAAACCTGTATGTCAGGAACGTAGATATCCCTTGCCATAGTTGTAAATGCAGGATATTTACTTGTGACAAGTCTGCATAAGAAATTAAATGAAGTTAAAATTGTATTTTTCAGATGTTAAAAAGGTAGTCACTAATTCACCCATAGGGGAAAACACCAGCAGCATTAAAATAAAGGTTTAAAATATGACAGTATTTAGATGTGCTGCAGTTTAGACCATTTAATAAATGTTATATTCTTCATTAACCAAACCAGTCAGTGAGGCCAGAATAAATGCAAAACACATACGTCCTAGAAGACATATATTTATGACAGCTCAGCAAATATGCTCTTAGCTAATGGAAAGGGATTAACCGTGATTTTGATTGGTTAATAATGATAAAGGAAATGAGCACTTGAGGACTGCTGCTTTATCGTAAAATAAGGTAGTCAGAAGCCAAATGTATTACATTCTTCTACGACAGCAATTTATACACTGCCTTGTGCTGGGAGTAGCTCATTGATCATTTGGAAGGAAATACATTTTTCATGAATATCCTGAGAAAAGACACTAATGGTAGCTTTCTCAAGCACGTATCTCCTCTGAATGTAACCATTCTACCCTGATAGGTCAAAAGTTTGTTTTATGTCAAAGTAACACTTTGCTGCTACTTGAGTTTTCACTTATATTGGCATGTCCTGGGAAAAAGAGTCCTTTGAAAAGCTAAGTGCTCTTGCTTGTGTTAGGGAACAGTACTCCAGAACAGTTGGGTAGATCAAGGAAGGCACGATGCTTATGATGAGCTATATTTCAGGGTGCAGATGAATACAGGGCACATTGCAAAGGTCTGTTTTTTTTCTGGAAAATAGTAGGTTAACTGATGTCAATTGTGAAGGATCTAAATACAGCCACTGTTGAAGTCTTTAAAATAAGTGAATCTTGTGAAAACCAACATATCTAAAGGTAATCAATCAGGGGGAAAAATCCATAATTGCAAATACAAATCCTTTACATTTTCATCACATGTACTAGAAACCCAACTAATCTATTGCAGTTTCATAACTAAAACACACTCTTGCATGAATAAATAGAAAATGCCTGAAATGCAATTTTGGTTTCACTAAAAATGAGATCAGTCACATGGTTCAGTAGCCAACAATATCCACCTTGACTTGACCAATCAGAAGGTTTAACCATAAAAAGACCACCCCTACAGTACTTTACAAACATCCAAAGAGACCTCCAAACATCTAAGACCTACAGTGAGCCACCTTTCCACTAGGGTGTATTATCTTATTGAGGAAGACATTGCACTAACAACTAATTTCATAAAAACTTTTACAGAGTTAGATTAATAACCAACTACATCAAACATTGCGTATTTACATCCAGGACCTGGGAGAACAGATGTCAGTGAACTACCAGAGGACAAAGACCAACCCTGCAAGTTTTAAAGTGGCAGCACTTAGCAAAACATACTGTCAGCAATGATTTTTTTTTACATTAATACAATTCAAAAAATAAGGCAGATGAATGTAAATGTGTAATCTTGTTACGGCATGTTAGTTTCAATCAAATACTCATGAAAGGAATGTCACTTGGTCATTTGCATTTAATAAAATTGCTTCTGTGATCTTAAAATTCTCTTACATGGTTAGATTATGATTTATATGAATGACCAACGGCTAAACTGTGACACAAAACCAAAGCATATTCATCATCTTTTTTGGACTGGAAAATAAGTTTGTACTATATCTGCTTCAAAGGCAAATCTGATATGGTAACTGTAAAGGGAATATTTATATTATATTATCAATAACCACTTTTACAAGATGAGATCATTGGCCTAGCTTTGGTCAAACACAGGTTTAAAAAGCAGTGTATTCTTTAAATGTCATGGCATCACCATTTTCTAGGCAACCCAAAACATCGGCAGATGTCAGTTGACCAACAACAATGTAAGACATTATCTGAAACCTTTCAAATCATTTTAAATCAATAAAAAAAAAAGATTAAAAGCATTCAAATCCTTCTTTAAGGAAGTTAGCAAACGTACTTATCCAAGGTCTGATACATGTTCAGGGGGTCTTCAAAGATCAGTATGTCGACAATTTTGTCCTCGAAAGCTGCCTCTTCTTTGGACGTCTCACTTATGTTACAGATTGTCTGATCAGGATCATACTCTCCATTTACACCAATTCTTCTTTTCTGAAAATTAAAATGTACAATTTCTGAATTTCTGACAGCTGCATCTCCAACCCAAGCCATGTCTGCACACCTCCTAGACGCCATTTGCTGGCTTTTATTATTCCTGCCCTGGGTCATCACTATTAAGCCATGTCCACTCCATATGCAATTTAGAAGCACTGACAGGGTATCACACAGTAGCTTCAGGACTACTGTCTTAACAGTACTCTTCCATTTCTCTGTCCAATATTGTAGTGTGTGTATGGGGAGTTGTGAATAAAAACAAAGCATCCCTAGGGATATAATATAAGGGGAATGGTTTGTAGACATAAAAAACTGATATGTGAAAAAGCATGTGGTATGCATCATGGCATGAGGTTAAAGCAAAGTGGCTACTTCTTACTGAACAACACCTGTTATAGAACTTGACTGTGGAAATGATATATTACAGTGGTGGACCAAATATGAACGCAATGGGCCCTACTCAATTGACCTTATTGGCGTTGGCGTTAATGAGCCATTATTACCATTAAAATAATAGTTACTTATCTTAACAAAAACAGGACCTTGTGTACTGTTCTGGTTATGTTCCTTTACTTTTTCGCTACACACTGCACATTATGAAGCTTCAAAAGGTATTGCCACTGTTGAACTACAAAAGCTTTTTTTTTTTTTTTACCGTTGAGCTATTGTCCTTTGTCTCATTCTGAATTTGTATCATGTTTAAACAATCTTGTTCTATCCAATTTTGCTGGACCAGTGATATGGGGTGAGGAGGGGGATGCCCACAGACTCCATTCATTCCAGCTCACTGCGTGCCAGTGTCCAGTCTGGAGACCAGGACATGTAAGTGAGGCCAAATCCAACTAATGCTGGCTGAATACTGGATTGGGTTTGTTTTGGCACCACTTTACTGTGGGACGTGAATGTGATTCAGATGATAGATAGTTAGAATGGTACTCTTACCAACTTGATCTCTGCAGGCACTGGCATATGCTTAACCTCTGCTACAGCCTGGAAGTCTGACAAGATATCCTTCCAGCTTCAAATGGTTTACTTCAAGGTGCAAATCGCTGCATTCTATATATCATGCAGATTATATACTCCGTGGCAGTGTTACAAGAGATCATGCCAAATTTTTGTGTTTTTAATTAATTTTTTTTTTTTTTTTTATATATATCTGCTTGCTGTTCCAGTTCCATATTCACTTAGGATACTGCAGCAATGTTTTCATTGCTCAAAACCTTAAGATGCCAAGCAGAATTAATTAGGCTAGGTTTAATGTGAGAACAGTGTTTCAATTCTTAACGTCGCAATAAACTTTTACTTAATATGGGACCAAGTACAGATGAGTCTTGATGAGAAATTGCAACCAGCTCTTTCTTTACTGTTGGGAATCTAACTCAAATTCTTTATTTTTATAGGCCAAAACTAGAATTTCATGATGTGCTAATAATACTGAAGAATGGAGGAATTCAAGCTCGCTGAAAATTAGTATCTGAGGTTACTTACCCTGTTCTGATGAGGTATTTTCCCACTCGTTTTTCTGATCTGATAAACTACGAGGAGAACTAGACACACCAGGATAAATGAGACGATGAATGCTACCAGAAATCCTACAAAGTGTATGCCGTGATTGGGCGAAATCTAGAAAAAAAAAAGAACAGATCATCTGCACAGTGAACAGGTCAGGCCAGTAATATGCCACCACAATGGAAGAAAATAACATTACAGGTGTCAGTAGCTTGAAGATGTAGGTCACCATACCTACAGCTTTGGCCAACAGTTTTGCATCACCCTATAGAATTAACTAATGTTGCTTTACAAAGACAAATGAAACCTGCTAAATAATGTTACTTTAACATATTGAATTACATACCACTTCGTAGTGTTCCATATACTTAACAAAAAACTGACAATTTACAAATGTGACATTTTCTAAATTAACATGAAATACTGTACTACTGTTATGGCTTCCGGTAGACTTTCGCAATATAATTTTGTAGTCTCTTTGATTACACAATGTTAAATAAAATATCTAAATTATGTTCATATAGATTCTTTTTTTTTATTATGTATCAATCCTAAAATTCTAGGTGATACTAAACTTTTGGCCATAGCTGTATATTCTCTGCAAGTCAAATGGATTCTGGTATCCTCAAGAAATGCTTCCATTCCTAATTGATATATTCTCTACTTTTATATTCATGTCACACTGTTGTGCTATGAGTTACACTGCAGCCCAGGTCTTTCCAACTGTGTTCTCATTTTTTTTAATTCAACAAAGTATACCTCCATCCAGGCCCTATAGTAGGTAAACATTTCATTTTACATTCTAAACCTGGCCCTCTAGAACATCCCCATTCTAAACTTTACTAAACCAAAGATATACTTTTTTTTTTCTAATATTATTATTATTATTTATTTCTTAGCAGACGCCCTTATCCAGGGTGACTTACAATTGTTACACATTATTTTTACATACAATACATTATTTTTTACACATTATTTTTACATACAATTACCCATTTATACAGTTGGGTTTTTTTACTGGAGCAATCTAGGTAAAGTACCTTGCTCAAGGGTACAGCAGCAGTGTCCCCCACCTGGGATTGAACCCACGACCCTCCGGTCAAGAGTCCAGAGCCCTAACCACTACTCCACTTGATTAGAAAACCTCTATATGTGAAACACTGCAGGCAACAATTATACAGACATGAGTATAACACAAGCATGACACCTATTAAATCAACAGCTTAATACTTATCTGAACACCAAGACACTTAGCCGCATGACACAAGGAAACTATGGCAGGGGTGTGCAATTCACAAGCATTTTAAAAGGTGTTTACATGTCCCACCCCTATCACTTCTGATTGGCTAGCTGCGGAAAAAAGCTGCTCTTCTATTGGTTACAAAGAAACCCAGAAATGGCTGCCAAGAGAGCATCTGGCAAGGCACAGACTGATCTTTTAAACTTAAGATATTTTTTGTACATTAGCAAATAAGTGATACTGTTTTGTTAATACATGAACCTGACATTTAAATGCCGCAATCTAGTAAAATCCACCCACGCCCCCACCCCCCCCACCAAAAAAAACACAAAACACCAAACACCATAGTTGCTGAGGTACTAGCGGATTAGAAAAAATTGTGTTGTGTAATTTATAAAATTATTTCTGAGTCTACTTTGTGGTCAAGCGTGTACTTCTTGGGATGTTAAAAAAAAAAAAAAAAACGAAGTTTACTGTTTAGAAGCATTTCAAGACACACTTTCCCTGGCAAAAAATGTAATGATTTTTTTCCTTTCGATTTTAGTGTTGCTAACCTAGTTTGCTATTTACCTTATTTACATATTTTGTTTAGACTTAAACTCTATATAAAAGTATTAAAAGTAAAAAGTAACTGAAGCGATATTAGTTACTTATTGGACATGCACAATCCATCGATTTATGAAACAATTAAAACATGAAGATTGACAAATAAGTTCATAATGACAGAAATTAAATGCTTATATATGAGATTATCTGTACAACAGCTGCAAAACGTTGTACACTGTTAAAAAATATATATAATAGAAATAAACTAATGAAAAAACATATCTGTCTTTGCAGAACTTGATGGAGCCTACTGTAAGTATTACATGCATTTTGGTAAAACAGTAAAAAAATGCAGAAACGTGACAGGTTATACACAAGTTCTTTAAAACTCTGGGGTTCAGCAGTTACAAAACTGAAAGAACGTCAAGAAAAATCTGAATTCCACAAAGCAGCAGTAATAGCTGGCAATTATTTCAAATCTGTGATGCAACAAAATAAAACACCGATACATCAGGAACTGAATTCTGCTTATAGAGAAAGAGTGGGGAAAAAACAGGCAGAAGCTATTTTTATGTTTGAATAACTCCAAGTATTTCTTTTTATAGTTGTACTCTTAGTATGTTGCTTAAACTTACTAACAAATGTGTTCCAAACTGCACTGAAATGAACATTTCCTTAAAGTATGTTATGCATTTGTTATGGTGAGGTGGGGTCACAAGGAACCTTTTGTGTATTTTAGAATTTGGTGAACCAGTCAAGCTACAAGGCTAGATCCGCCCCCTGTTAATCATTAATTGATTGATTGTGTTTACTGTTAAATAAAACCAAAATCCTACAAGTTATATTCTACTTTTTTGTGTGATGGTGAGGGGCAAGTAGAGTTTTAAGGACAAGTAGATTTTTCTAACATTTTGACAAGCAAAGCAGATAAATAGATAGATAAATAAATAAATAAATAAATAAAACAAACAGTTTATAACATTACTCATTACTTATCTGTTTATATATATATATATATATATATATATATATATATATATATATATATATATATATATATATATATATATATATGTGTAACACATATTTATGCTTTTGTAATATATATTAAATCTAAGTGCGGTTTTGGCTGGTTTAAAAACACAATTTGGCTACTTTTGGCTGATTACTTCAAAATGTGGAGGGGCAATGCAAAAACAACTCTGTCAGTGCGCCCTTGATTAACCTCCCCCAACTAAGTCAGACACACAGGGAAAACATGGACACACATTCCAGCCCACCAGCACCTCTTTCGTCTCCCACCAAATCATAGCTTAACATACACTTTATTCCCCCTGCAAATGTACAATGTAACACCCAGGGTACAAAATGCTATACTAAGCCAGTTGCAAGGACAGTCGTTCATTCCAATCCCTGGGTCTCTGCACTGACCGATATACAAAGCAGCTTTAAACCTGTGTTTGTGTCCACAGTCATAGGATGCACTTTTGCTGTCTTCTTTGTCAGCATTTGCACAATAAAAAATGTTAGCCTTCTTAAAGTAGTCCTGTAGTTTGTAACTTAAGTTCCTAATGTTCTCTTTATTGCACCACAACGATGAGTGACTGAATCAGATGTGTGTGACTCTTGACTCTGCAAACACTGAAAATACGCACCGGTTATCAGAGATTCTGATTTCGGAGTGTACCATCAAAACTGGTATGTAGGGAACCGGACACTGATTTTTTTGTTCCTCGTGGCATGGCGCAGAAACACTCATTTGATTTCACTGGTGCCCAGGCACCGGCATTAGAGCAGTGAGGTGCCATATAAGCATTTTCATAACAAATCAGTAAAGATTCTTAAGTTAATTCTTAAGTCAACGTTCTGTATATAGAGAAAAAAGTACCGGAACGGGTCGACTACGCCAGGGACTGTATGCAATTTTATGTACAGTATACAAGTTCTGCAAAGAAAGCCGTTGGACAAACATACAATCTTAATGGCTTGATACCTACTGTTGTAGAATGCTGCCCTCTAGTGGCTATTCCTAGGTGACATTCAAGACCAGCTGAAGGGTGGAACTGTATTTCTATTTGGACATAAACCCAATACAGATGTTTACCTTTCCAGTTGAATTCTCCCGCAGGGTAAAGTTTGCCATCAAAGGACCAAACAAATTGATGTCGTTCTGAAAAAAAAAAATAGGCCAAGGCCAAGGTTTGAATCAAGCTCAGTTTTCAGAACACGTTTCAGTGGTTTATTTTAGCAGACGCCTTTATCCAAGGCGACTTACAGAGACTAGGGTGTGTGAACTATGCATCAGCTGCAGAGTCACTTACAATTACGTCTCACCCGAAAGACGGAGCACAAGGAGGTTAAGTGACTTGCTCAGGGTCACACAGTGAGTCAGTGGCTGAGGTGGGATTTGAACCGGGGACCTCCTGGTTACAAGCCCTTTTCTTTAACCACCGGACCTCACAGTGGTCTCAACCTAAGTCCCAGCTGACATTATAAAACAACCACAAAATCATAGGGATTGTGAATTTTAAAGCTTGTAAGACAAACGCAGTAATAGTTCAACTTAAAAGGTGTTGTTGCTAACAAAATATTTTCATAAATCTTCTCCATCATGCACTTCATTTCAATATAGACACTACCGGTCAAAAGTTTTAGAACACCTCCATTTTTTCAGTTTTTATTGAAATTTACGCAGTTGAATGTCCCAATGTACTCTGAAATTAAAGCATAGAACAAATAAACAATTGGAGATAAAAAAGAAATCATGGAATCGTTTTGATTAACAAAATTTAATCTAAATTTGACTCATCAAAGTAGCCACCTTTTGCAGATATAACAGCCGAACACACTCGTGGCATTCTTTCTACAATGGAAATCAAATATTGTTCGGAAAGTTCTTCCCAACACTGTTGCAGAAGTTCCCACAAATGTGTTGCACTTGTATGTTGCTTTGCTTTCACCCTTCTGTCCAGTTCATCCCAAACCAGCTCGATGGGGTTTAAGTCTGGAGACTGTGCTGGCCATTCCATGATTTGAAGCCTACCGTCTTGTTCTTTTCTTCTAAGGTAGTTCTGGGTCATTATCTTGCTGTAGGATGAACCCCTGACCAACTAGGCGTATACCAGAGGGTATTGCATGGCGCTGCAAAATGCTGTGGTAGCCGTTTTGGTTCAGGGTGCCACTCACTCTGTGCAAGTCGCCGACTCTGGATACAGCAAAAGAGCCCCAGACCATCACGCTTCCTCCTCCATGTTTGACAGTTGGTGTCACACACCGAGGAACCATCCTTTCGCCTACTCGACGGCGTACAAAAACCCTGCGTGATGAACCGAAGATTTCAAATTTTGATTCATCGGTCCATAAGACCTTCTTCCAGTCTTCAGTAGTCCTCTGGCGGTGCTTCATGGCCCAGGCAAGCCTCTTTTTCTTATTTTGCCATCTTAGCAATGGCTTTCTTACTGCCACTCGACCTGTCAAATCTGCAGCTCGAAGTCTTCTCTTCATAGTTGAAACTGAGACTTGCTTACTTCGACCATTGTTAAGCTGTGCTTGAAGCTGTTGTCCTGTGAGCCGCCTATCACGCAAGCTGTTGACTCTCAGAAACTGTTGTGGCTTTGGTTCTGCCAGACCTCTTCCTGTCAGAGTTTCCTCCAGTTTCCAAGTGCCTTTTGATGGTGTAGGAAACTGTACTCACTGACACCTTGGCTTTCTTTGCAATTTCTCTAAAGGAAAGACCTACACTTTTAAGGGTTATAATGGTCTGTCTGTCTTCCTTTGTTAATTGCCTTTTTCTCGCCATTATGATAGCAATATACTACTTTCTGCAGTACAATACTGTCCAAATAATGCTTAAGAGGGTGTAGTAACACAGTCTGTTCGAACACTGCTTTTATACAGACAGAGGGTTTGTAAGTAATCAACAAAAGTTGGGACACCTGTAGGAATTGTAAGCATCAACTTTCAAGGCTTAATTTACTTCCATTGCTGCAGAACAGCTGTAAGCTGTTAACCCATTACTTGTTCCCTGAAAAAGGCCTTTTTGTATAAAACTGAAATGTAATGCTATTTTTCAGTTTTGGTAACCTAAACTTTTTTTTAACCTCTGGCAGTTTACCGCTTACCTTTGTACCATTTCAGGTTATTCACTGGACTTGAACTGCTTAAATTTCAATAAAAACTGGAAAAATGGGGGTGTTCTAAAACTTTTGACCGGTAATGTATACTGTATCTCAAATCAGACTCATTTAAACTCTTGGAAAAGTGTTGATTGTGAAACAAGTTCACTTCTGTTTTTTCTCCCGTAGCTTGATTGACTATGATTCTGTTTCATTGATAATGTAAAAAAAGGCAGCCCCTTAATTAATTCAAACCGAACTTAAACAGAGAGTGAAGTTAAATTGATTTAATTAAATCGTAATTAAGAGGAAACAATTATTTGCGAAACAGGTTATAACATTTTTGTCATTAAGATTTTAAACCTGGGAAAAGCAATTTAACTGAACTCGCTTTTTGTGTTCGGTCTGAATTAAAAATAAGGATCTGCCTTTTGTTTTTTACATTATCAATGAAACAGAAATACAGGCTCAGTCAAGTTTCGGGAGAAAAAAATAAAGTGAACTTGTTTCACAATCAACACTTTTCCAAGAGTTTAATTAATAACTATAAAGGGACGTCAGGTGACCAAGAAACGAACAGCCCTAACTATAACACAGTGCAATCTCATGCGATTCTAAAAACAGGTCTTGTTACTGTTCAAGTTTAAGAAATGAACACACATTATATATATATATATATATATATATATATATATATATATATATATATATATATATATATATATATATATATATATATATATATATATATATATATATATGCTGTGTATAATATATAGCTTGCAGTTCAATAGAACATACAATGCGTAATGCTTACAATAATTGTATTACAGGAAGATAGCTCTGTAAATTAAACTGACAGCATTACATTTACTACACAGGTCATCCATTTACTACACAGGTCTCAAATGTATGCCTTAGCAAACATGCATTTACATTTTAAGCATTACATTTGGTACTACACTAGGTTAAAGAAAGCTCTGCTTGCAGGCCTTGCTTTTAGATTGTTTTGCATTTTCATCATCTTTTTACTTGGAAAATAAAATTGTCCCCACCCCTTCAGTGTGTTCTTTCCTATAATTACCACCCAGCTGCTTCCACTATTGACCCATATGCTTTGCAGCCTGCCAGTAAGATGCTTTGACCCCTAAGTCACTGATGAGCTGAAAGACCTATGACGTGTGGATGCAATATATTTCCTGGAAGGGAAAGCAATGCAAGCAGTGAACTTTCTTTTACCTAGTGTAGTGCCAGATTTCCCTTAAAAAAATAATTAAATAATGTTTGCTATACATTTTTGAAACTGTAAAGTTTAATGACAATATTAAAAAACACTTGGATGACTTCTTTTTTTACTTTTAATTCAGCCTTACTCCATTTAACTGAAGAATGACATGTAGAGAATGCAACATACCTGTGATGCATTGGAAAAGGTGAGGTAGGCAGGCAGTGCCAGAATCCCACTCTGTGGTTCTTTTATGAGTGCTGTGTACTTCACTGTGTAGTGTGAACCAACTACAAAGAGAAACAACATTAGTAGATAATGGAGTGCTAACCAACGCTCATCAAAATCAGACACATTCTTGAGTCTCGGTCAATGGCAGAAAAAGTCATAAGCTGATTGGCTGAAAAAACATCCTTTATAACCTGCCTGAATCCTCATTACCACAAGCTGGAAGCTGTATCCCTGCTTGCACATACATCACAGAGAGAACGCAAGAAGAAAAGGAACTATAATGAAAAGTCTCGGTACGCCATTAGATGAGCGGAATAATATTCTTCCAGTCTCTAGTCACAAGTGGTGCTGTTGCACATGTTTTCTGAATGATTACCTGTCAGGGTATCTTTTGTGAAAGTCTGGAACCCTCTTTCCAACACGTTACCACTAGTAGCCTGCAGAGTCAGGCCAGTAACCGCATCCCGTATGCTGAGCTGGGAGATATTTGTGGCTGATGGTATACCTGTGTTGTTAATCACCAGCTTAAAAGACACAGTCGGGAATTCTTTTTTGGAATCCACCTACATTTGAAAACAATATATCATTATATATTATATTATATTATATTATATTATATTATATATATATATATATATATATATATATATATATATATATATATATATATATATATACACACACACACACACACACACACACAACAGGAATACGTGTTAACACTAATTTATTAAATATACATTTGTATAATTGTTTGTTTGTTTGTTTTTTTATGAGATGGCTTGTATTTTGTATCAGATGGAAATGACAGTCACATTAAAATAAACTACAGTCAACCTCAGTCAACCTCGACTGGTGGATAACTTGACACCTTCGCTTCATTTGACAGACAGTCTTTATCCTGAATGTTCTCCATATAAAATATATGCATCCTGCCTCTTAATTTTTTAATTCAACGCCACGCTTTTTACCAATACCCAAGGCATAAAAAATATTAAAAAGGACTAGTGGACTGACCTCTGACAGGAAACGGATCATTCATTCATTCATTCATTCATTTGCAACTACCAAGTGCAGCTGGTTATAGTGTCCATTCTAGGGATGTCACAATATTAACTTTTTCATTATCACGATATTAGTTCAGAAATTCTCGCGATATCTTGAGTATCTTGATATTTCAGGTCCGATTTTGAAGCAATTGCAACATTTTCTCTTTTTTCTGAAAGGAAAAAATATCATCTATGAGACTATCAAAAAAACATTTTTGTTGCAGGTTGGAGCAATTACATTATTCTTTTGAGTTGTTTCTTACTAGGTTTACAATCTTAAAAGGTTTTTATTTATTTCAGAAAATGAGGGCAAACTGTGCACTCACTTCAAAATGGGGCCTTTAGTGTTCTTAATAAATGAATATCTCTATAAAAACAAACACCTTTTTATGGGAATCGTTCAAGTAGTGGTGAGCTTTGGATATTTGAGTGACTAAATTAAGGGCTAATTTTACAGCTTTTAAATTTATTTTTAGACCCAGTTAATTCCATGGATATTATACTTGCTTAATGACACATTTCACCCGAACCTGTACAATGAAGCAATGGTTTTACAGCAGTATAAATCCATAATACAAGTTAAGTTAGAACACTGCGTGAGTTATAAAATTCAACAGAGCATAACACATACTTTGATGGAGTGAAGACGCTGCATACTACTTTAAATCATTACTGATGCCAGCCAAAGCCACAAAGCAAACCTCTATAATTAAAAAAATTAAAAATGTTGTTTAATTTATTTAAACAGTTGTATTTTTTCTGATCAATAATGTGTGTAAATTATGTTAACACCATTGCTTTGTTCCGTTATTACTAGTGAAGGCACCTGTGTTTAACAATTCTGTGTTCAAGTCTGCCTTCCAGACTCTGTCTTATTTACAATACAATGATCCCACGGTTATCACAATAATATTTTTTGCTACGGTATTAATACCTAATCAGTTCATAATGAGTGAGAAGCAAAAAATGTGTTCTCGTTCAATTAGCTTTAAAGCTCAGGTTATTCGAGATAACAAGCTAGTCAGGAGAACTTTCAAAGCACGTGTTTTTGCATGTGAAACAATCAACAATGTTTGATTTCTGTGTGAAACTGTAAGTTGTTTATTATTGTTTTTGATCACCAAGTTAATTCTGTATAATGTACATTTGTTAACTTTTGCTATTTAAGCCATCAAATTAGACAGTACAAGTCAATACCTAAAAGTATAGTTAACAGTTTGTGGATGGATTGTCTTTTCAATTGAACTATACGAGTTGTACCGAGTTTGTACAGTACGTATACTGTAATTGATTTATTCACCGCAGTTCTTTCAACCGTTTCCATAAGGACATTTAACTAAAAATAAACTTGTAAATAATGTAATACTGTAAACATGTGAGCTCTGTTACTTATATGCATGTTAATGCCATGGCTCATGTGTACCCGTGGTTAACTCGACACCTTGGATCAGTCGGCACACTAAATGGCATCTCCGTGGGATGTCGCGTTAACTGAGGTTGACTGTATACCATTTTATTATTCTTATTTAAAAGTATTTGTAGCTAACAGAATAGTTTGAGAAGATTTACCTGTCATCCACATCAGTTCACTAAATAGGTTTGGCAAGCTTGTATCTTCTTTTAAAACTTTATAACTGGAAGGGCACATGCTTTCAGATCTTGACCTTCCTGGGTCATTTCACCTGGTGAGTGAAATTTTCCCAACCCCTTCAGGGTCTGGCTTTTAAATGTATTTCAGACATTCAGGGAAGCAACCCAATGTTTATTGAGCATGTTCAGAGGCTCTAAGAGATGACTGGGAAATTTCGTTTTTATAAAACAGTCTAAAAAGGCCTACCTGTCCACATTTGTGAAATGTCAGACCAAATGTCGAAGCCTGTGCAAGGCTTCTGATCTGAAAAGAAAAAATGAGCAAGTATGTCATTAACACACATTCCCTGTCAGGACATTAGAGCTATCAATAACATGAAAAACAGACACCATGACTTATATCAACTTATGCACCTGTAACAACGAAGTCTGACATGTGTGGGTATAAACAGACAAGTACCTCCACATATCCCCAGAATATAACAATGTATGGTAAAGAATCTTGTCACCATGCTTTATCATAAATGGCTAAGTGTTTCATTAGACAAGTACAAGCACCTCCAATTTATCTCCATCACTGGGAATATGCATCCTATTTTGTGGATATTAAACAGCCCTTGTATAGTGGCTAAGCTCCAATAAAGGTCAAAGAGCAACCACTGATCTTTAAGTGATTTTCTTTTGTCAGTAAAATACTTACATGTTTGTGTCTTGGCAATGGTTCTCTTTTTCTTCTCTGGAGAATATCACCTGTCCAGGTGCTGATCAGGGTAAACACTGAATGTCTCCATGGACCTCCTGGGGCTGCAGAAGACAGTGAAAGAACAGGGTCCTCCACCATCTGCTCATGGCTCCCAGACATTACAGCTTTCTCTAGAAATGCAGATTACTCAATGTAACCAGGGTCAAGTCTAAGGTTAACGAAGGTTAAACAAATATTATGAGCACACTGTGCTCAGCACAGCTGTAAGGTAAGCAGGATGTTCACCACTGAGGGTGCAGAAGAAGAAGGAACTGATAAAGTGGAGTCCCTTGTTTAGAAGGGGTGGATGTTCTGTGGCGGACACAACACACCAAATAAGTATGTAGTACAGAATTCCATGTGGGGGCAACAGGAAGTACTTGGTGAAAACAATACAGTTTGTACAGAATTGGATTAATGTGCACATTTTTTACCAAAGCTTTTACAAGTGCATAATAGTAAAAGATTTACCTGTGACGTATGCGCTTTTGTAAAAATGATCTCTTCTGTGCATGGATGAAAAATAGACTGGCCCTTTGTCATCTATTAACTAAAAGAAAAGCAAAACATAAAAAGGGATAAAAAGTTAATTCATATCAAAATTAAAAACTATGGAAATTAGGAAATTATACATTTTCGAATGGAAAGATAGATATATATATATATGTGTATGTGTGTGTGTGTGTGTGTGTGTGTGTGCGTGTGCGTGTGCGTGTGCGTGTGTGTGAATCAGTTCTCAGAAAACCTTGGTTAAAACCTCATCACATGACCAAAAATAGATTGAAGTATTTCCCCCATGACGCTGCTTACGGTCAACAGTTGTTGTTTTTTTTACAAACTCCCTCAAATTATGTAAAGTCCTTCCTCTCTTCACACAACAAGGCAAAATGGCAGGCAACAGAAAATAGATTAAAAATGTATACTACAAAGATGCTGCAAACACTAAAATCATCTTTCAGTGTTTTCTGACTAACACTTTCCCTCTGTATCCCTTTACATACACCAATAGAAATTTATAATTTCTAGAAATTTCTCAAACAAATACTTGTAGCAAAAGTTTTGCTTTTGTGGATGAGGGTGAAAAGGTTACATGAAATGTAATTATTTATTACAGCAATTTTTTGAAAAACTCCAAAAATGCTAAATCAAAAGCATTCATACCTGATAAAATAAAATTAATAGCTAGTTGAGGCACCTTTAGCAATAATAACCTCTTTTAAACGATATATTAATTGCGTAATTCCCGAGGTGTAAGTAGAAAACACTAGTGGTGGCGATGAGTAAATTGTTGATGCTCGTAATGCATCAGAGTCGAAAAATGCAACATATCTAAGACCTGATTATGTAAGAAATAGGCCAGGGTGTGCGGTAAGACAATTCGATGCCAGTAACCTGCATAATTTCCCTAGATTGTAAACCAGCATTAGATGATATGTGGACTAATCGACTTCCGTGTCAGTTTGCGCAGTGCCGCAGTCCTTCCCGTCCGCGGCGAGCACAATAGAATTCTATGCCGAACCTGACCTTGTTTAGCCCAAAGGTTGTGTCAGTAGAGATTAATTTTGTTTTAAATATGTTTCTGAAATCAGAGGGTAGTGGTGAAATGTATCTGTTGTGTCGTTTAAATATTGCATACTCGCTAGTCAGTTTTATAAGGCGATATTTAATAAGTAGGCCTAGATGCAGCTGCTGCATATCCAGTTTTTTTTATTATTATTATTTGTTTATTTAGCAGGCGCCTTTATCCAAGGCTTACTTACAGAGACTAGGGTGTGTGAACTATGCATCAGCTGCAGAGTCACTTACAATTACGTCTCACCCGAAAGATGGAGCACAAGGAGGTTAAGTGACTTGCTCAGGGTCACACAGTGAGTCAGTGGCTGAGGTGGGATTTGAACCGGGGACCTCCTGGTTACAAGCCCTTTTCTTTAACCACCGGACCTCACAGTGGTCTCAACCTAAGTCCCAGCTGACATTATAAAACAACCACAAAATCATAGGGATTGTGAATTTTAAAGCTTGCAAGACAAACGCAGTAATAGTTCAACTTAAAAGGTGTTGTTGCTAACAAAATATTTTCATAAATCTTCTCCATCATGCACTTCATTTCAATATAGACACTACCGGTCAAAAGTTTTAGAACACCTCCATTTTTCCAGTTTTTATTGAAATTTACGCAGTTTAATGTCTCAATGTACTCTGAAATTAAAGCATAGAACAAATAAACAATTGGAGATAAAAAAGAAATCATGGAATCGTTTTGTTTAACAAAATTTAATCTAAATTTGACTCATCAAAGTAGCCACCTTTTGCAGATATAACAGCCGAACACACTCGTGGCATTCTTTCTACAATGGAAATCAAATACTGTTCGGAAAGTTCTTCCCAACACTGTTGCAGAAGTTCCCACAAATGTGTTGCACTTGTAGGTTGAGTCAGTGCCTGAGGTGGGATTTGAACCTGGGATCTCCTGGTTACAAGCCCTTTTCTTTAACCACTGGACCACACAGCCTCCTCTGCTGCATATCCAGTATATTACATGCTTATTGAGACTTGCATGGTGATTTCTCAGATGGCTTTTGAATAGTGTTACTGCTACTGCTTGCCTCAGTTTTCTTTGTTCTGTTCTCTGACTAAATAAATACCACAGTATATTTCCCAATTTTTCTGTAATTCTTAGTGACAGCGATGAAAAAAAAAACAGATTGTTGAGTGATTTAAATGCTGTTTCAGTTGTATGTTGACGTTCTTACCTACAGAAACACTGTTTAGATCATTGTTATTAAGGCCCCGTAATATTAATAGAGCAGGTAAGTAAGTTGATCTATGATGTCATAGCCGTGCCTTAAGCCAATTATTACCGCACGGTCATGTGATCTTGTTCAGCCAATCACAGCACTTAATTTATTCAAGCCATTTTAGAAGTAAGAAATAACCCACAACAGCGTGCGGTACGACAATCCTTACGGCACGCTTTGGGTGCCTCTTATGAGGCACGAGGTTCAATTTTTTATTTACCGCACATCGTGTCGTGGGTTATTTCTTACATATATAATTATGGGTAAAGGATATGCAAATATAAACATTACTTACCTTTGCATATCCGGATTACCCATACTTCTATAATTACTGCTTTCCACCACCTTAACTCGAATGCTACTTCTATTCATACATTCAAACAAATCTCTCTCTCTCTCATATATATATATATATATATATATATATATATATATATATATATATATATATATATATATATAGTATACATGTGATTAATTATGTTATCACCTGCTGTGGAAATAATGTATATGTACTGTACATGCAAAAACATGTTTCCATTGGTTACTGTTGTGCTATGAACATTCTGCTTCATGAAGAATCAATAGAATACTGTATACTACGCTACAATGTACCACACGCGTGGGGGTGGCCACATATCACAAACTTTAGTGTCATATCCACGTTTGTAATAAGAGCAGTTCTCACATACTGTACTAAAATGTTATTTGTTCATGAGTCATAGTGTTGTTCTGCTTATAAACACATACTTAAATCTCATATCACATGCTTACCTTAACTGAATTGCTTTCAAACAATATAGGTCGTTTTCCTAATTCAGTTCTGCGCCTTTGGTCCTCATCGAATATATTGCATTTGCCAAGCATTGTATGTCCCAGCATCTGCGTGTGTACCAAGCTGCTCACTTGCAAGCGAGTCGTGTCTTTTATTTTGTCAACGCTTTCCAAATGGTAACTTGGTTCTGAATCTTGGTTCTCCGGAAATAAATCATTAATTACCTTAAAACACGTTTTTGTTACATTGTATCGGTAGCCGTTGTATAATGAAACACAGTTCAAAGATTGGTGAAAATATATTACACCACTTAAAATTAACGTGGCTAGTGGTAAAGCGACAGTACAAATGTTTACTAGTATTCGTAGTAAACATGTCTTTTTTCTATTATTCTGTGGAATAAATGACGCCCAAAGCCTGGAGATTTGCCAATAACTTTCCATTGTAAGTAAATTTGCGCATCATCGTAAATAATGTAACAAACGTTTGGTTACATTAATTGGGCTTGGAACTTTGTTGTGCCCCTTTTACTGTAGTACTACGTTGAGCAGCCTCCTGAAATGTGATCTCCTCCCACTCCTAGTTCAAAATCATACTCAGCCTCCAGAATGTGGTCAGTTAATACTTCACGACGAAGGTCCAAAAATATATATATATGTCCATCATATTAAACAATATATATCTAAGACAAATAACGTTTTCCTTCTATCACAGGATTGCATTATCAGAAGTCATTTTTCTCTCCTGTTTTGCATTGCATTCCTTGACAACTTTCCAAACTTTAAATGCCCCGCCTCCATCACGTTACGATTGGTGCTAGGCCGCCATATTTGTGGAGGTTGTACTAAAATCTGTGTTTTGACAGGTTGAAGACCTACCAATCAAATAAAACAAATGGTAACATTTCGCAGTCTTTGGGATTTGGGAGTCTTCAGCTTTCTTGGTATCGTAGTTGTAGTTTTTTTCTTGCTTTCCTTGTTACTTTACAAATAGAATTTACTCGTTCAGACAACGTCGTGAATTTGAATTTATTTGCTCACATGTTTTATTTTTCAAATAAAAACATCTCTCAGAAAAACGTTAACATTATGCGGGTTTTACGAACATTATTTTTTTTTTAAATCAAGTTGTATTGCCATGAAAATCTGCTGAGAGGGAAGCAAGGCCCCACGCCAGTTTTCATTTTGCTCAGGTGAAACTGTTTTAAGTCCAAGATAGCTTTGATAACTGCTAATATACTACAGTATCCTTTTTAAAACACTCTGTAGAGCATTCCACATGTTTGCTGCAGTGGCAGAAACACAATTGCTTATTTTGTATCTCTTTGACTTATAAGGGACGATCTAGCAATTAAAACATTATATTTGCATATGCATTATTTTGATGTAAGTATCTCATTGGTATATATTATCAACAAATACGTAAACATACCACATTTAATAAACACACTACCTTTTTAGATTATTATTATTATTATTTATTTCTTAGCAGACGCCCTTATCCAGGGCGACTTACAATCGTAAGCAAATACATTTCATGTGTTACAGTACAAGTAATAAGTACAAGTAAGTAAAAAGTACAAGTAAGATAAAAAGAAACCTCCTCAATGACTTGAAAACTATTTAAAAAAAAAAGTCAACTGAAAATTAAATTTACAGGTCCAGTTAAAAGAAGCTGCTACTGAGAGTGTGTATGTGACCATAGAATCCGTTAATAGACTGGTACAGAACTATTTCACTCAGATAAATGACATCACAGAAGCCTTGGAACATGATAAACAGCAGCAGTTCAGACGTCTAGATGGTAACAATGGCAGGTATGAACTCACTCTAGCCCTGCACCAGTTTCTGGGTTTTAGGTATATGGAACTCAAGCAGTCGGGCCCCAGCTACTCCAAACTGATGGCATTTATTACAGCATGAATGAAGGCTATTGCACACTTGATCTATTCCATCATTTACCACCCATAATCCGTAAATGCGGTCTGCAAACTGATTGCAAACCAGACGCCTTTGATACTTATAGATTCAGCACAAAGCTGACTACTTTTAACAAATCCGCTATTCCATGAGGGTCATTTGTCATTCTACAGTAATTATCATTGATTGCTTTCATTTGCAACCTACATTAAATTCAGATGAAGAAGTATATGTGGTCACTGGCCACAATTCTCACTAGTCAGTAGGTTTACTTATAACAGTCATTTAAGATTTTTTTATTTATATTTAAGAGGCCTGATTGCTCAAACCCTTGATGCCTGATGATTCTATTAAACGAGGACCTATTGTTTGATATAAGCATTTAAACGTATACATGTATTTAGTATTTAGTATTTAGTCTTCATTTTATACAAAAAGGACTTTCCCAAGTGAACTTCTAAGTTATTCAGATATTCTGTTAATCAGTAAACTTGCCACCCTGTAAACATGTTGTTCATTAAACTTTTAATACTGTTAATCTAAAAAAAAAACGCTTGTGTCATATCACAAAGCCACCAGAATACAGTATGTATATTATGCAAATGATTAAATATTTCTGGTAGTATTTGTTAGTTTATGCTTGTTATTGCATGTAATAAGCTTTCCCAACCCACTGTGTTTTATCCGACATGTGTGAAAATAAACAGACAGGTCAAAAGCAGCTAAAGGAATCTCTTCAGAAGGAGCTTGCCAATTGGGTTGGTGGTTCAGTAGCATGGCAACACAGACCAAGTACTAATTTTAATATTTAAATTATTTACCAGCTTGGAAACAGTCCTCACAACTGGTATCTTCACTGACAAGACCCTCATACGTTTGTAGGGTATTTTGATATTGTAAAGTTTGAATGGTATTGGACTTATCTTTTTTTGTCCCAATAGAGTGGTTTTACAAAAGAAAACAAGCGTGACTGAGTATGACTTGAATCACTAAGCAACACTTGAATTTCGAAGGAATTGTCTGCTTTGGATCATATGGAAAAACACCTTGATGGACAAATATATTGAAAAACATTTTTTTTTTAAATGCAGTGTCTGAAGAATATGAGAAATGCAGTGCTGGTTCTTGTTCTAAGTTTCAGAATTTGGTAATTTAGTTCCTGGTTATCTCTTATGGTTTTGTTTAACAGGAAGTGGAGATCTTCATGACACAGCTTGCAGCACTCGCCAGAGTTCCTCTGGGGAGGGCAAAGTCTTACACTAAGAACAATTCAGGTAGATACTGGTAGCCATGGTTTCACTCATCCACACTGCACACTGTAATGTTACAGAACAAGCAAGAAATAACAAAGAGACAAGAAAACAAAGAGACAAGAGAAAAGAAAAAATATGAACATACCTGTGACTCATTTCTAGTTCATACATTTATATTAAATGTTGCTTCTAGAAGAGCGGTGCACTAGAGAGAATGCTTTGAGAATCTGGCTGAATGTGAAATACACTGGATGACAGAAGAGCTTTTTTCCTATAGTATGCAGTTGATAATAATCAAGAAGATTGGGTGACTTGAGTACTTGGTTATAAAGTTGTACAGTTGAGCTCATTTTGTTCTGTAAAAAGAAAAAAATACAGGAAGATATCTCTGTATAACATGACATCCCCTTTTATATTTTCATTTAAATTTAGGAACAGGTTGTTTAATTGAGCTGTAATGAATGAAAGTGTGGATATTGAATAGTAGTTAGTGCCACTGTAGTTCTCTTTACATTTAAACAGTTTGTAAATTATTTTAATTATCAAACTGTTTTCTAAAAGAAAAATACTACCACAATGTACAATGCAATCTGTAAACTATTAAGTAAAATAAAAGTAAAATATATATTTTTTGCAGAATGCAAAAGAATATCAACAATTGAAAAGGATCCTAAACCAGCCCAGCACCAATAATCATGATGGCAATATTGATGGCTGTTCAGAGTCAAAGTTCAGGCTTTCCCCAGTAACAAATTAATTAAAAAGTGCTCAGCACACACATTGTCTGATTTTGGTCTAATAACAGTTGTGGACCATGGGGAAGATCCCTAAAAAATACTCTTAGGACAGTTTGGAAACCACTTTTGTATTGCAATAGAAATACAGATACGCTGTCTATCCACTGAAAGTAAAGGTCATGTGACATTTTGTAATTTCCCTACAATCATCAAGCAGCTTTGAAATGAAGGTATCTATTCAGGTAAAATCTTCCGCTGTTTGTCTTTACCCCTTTTTAAGGCATGAAAAAGGTCTGCTACTTTACACAGTTTAGAGGACCAAAAGAAAAGGTGGATACATCCTCAGTCATCACTCCCTCTCACAACACATTCTGAACTACCTAAAAGCAGTGACTGACATGTTTATTTAAAACAAAATTGGACCTTGGGATATTTGTAAAGCAATTAAGTTTCTATAACACGTTTTTGGGTTCACCGTGCATCATGGGTATTATGAAAATGTCAAGTGAACACATACATTTTGTATTCTATAAATATACACCATGTTATACTACACCATATTGAATCTTTAGAAATAAATAAGGTACATGTTTTATGTTTGGTGGGTAATATCATATTTCTAATATAAAACCAGTTCATACTGTACAGGTTTTCTTTTCATAAATATTCACATTAAGGTTGTATGTTTGGTCATCCAGTCCAGGGAACCAGCAGATCTAAACTTCATTTTTTTTTTTCTCTCTCAAGAAGTTCTTTAGCTCCATCTATTGGAAACAATGTATACAGACCAGCAAAGGGCTATGGTACAGTAGCATTCATTATGTGTATGAAGTTTTAGGAAGTTTTTAGTTTTTTATCATTTCTACCTCATTTGCTGACAATCTTGGGTGTTCACTTACTTTTTTACAAATACAACCCTATGAATAATTTGCTGCATTCTGGTACCTTTTCTGTAGGTCACCTGGTCTAATTGCACACCTTTGTATTAAATGTAAAAAAAAAAAAACGACAACCCATGAGGTGATTGGGTTCCAGGAAGAAGCACATTTTATCTGTTAGGTTTGTCTTTTGTAAGTAGGGTTTAAAACGTTTGTTAGCACACATTTAACATTTATTTTTTGCTAAGGCAGGTAGATAAAACAGAAGGTTATAGTGTGTTATTATTATTATTATTATTATTATTATTATTATTATTATTGGTAAATGTTTATTAAAATAAGTCATTGCTGTTGTATCTGACTGTTTAATCATTCTGTTTCACTAACATGCCATTGGGTTAAATTTGCTTTACAGTTGAGTGTTTTTACATATGTACGTATTAAAGCATTAAAAGAAACATATACTTTGCATTTTCACAGCATTCATTATTTCAGTACATTTTTTCTGCCCTTGTTTTTAGAGATGTACTCCCGCAGAAAACATTCATGTAAATCAAAGCTTGGTACAGATGCCAGTTTGCACAAATAAACAATTTCAATAATTAAAACAATGGCTAGAGGGCTTACTTTTTTAATCATATTTTTCATGGTTTGTTTCACAATGTTGGAGTTTTCATTTTTAAATCACCAGACAACAGTAATTAAACATAAGTGAAAATGTAGGTGAATACAAAGAAATAATCGGTAAAAAAAAAAAGAAAAAAAATGTAACTGGGGTCTGATTCCATGCAGGTATTACACAGGTACTGTACAAATAATGAAGAAATGTTCCTTGCTATCGTACTATCTTGTTAAATTCCAGTATGGTGTATGTTACCTTGCTAGAAATAAACACTGATTTATATGCACCACTTCTACTGAGGTACTAGCACAATACGATCCTTATTGATCCTGGGTGCAGTCACTAACCACGCTGAATATTATACCAATCGGAATTAGCACTTTTTTTGAAAGGCTACCTGTAAGAAGCCCTGTGTTGCAGACCTATGAATGTGTTAGAGGCATTTTCATTAACTTTACACAACCACACAGTGTGTTTTAAAGGATTCTTGGCAAAAAAAATAATGTATCCACAAAATGTGTTACTACATGCAACTAACTAACCAACCACATTCAAAAGTGCAGAGAACACATTTCTAGTGACAAAACAATACTTTATATATATATATATATATATATATATATATATATATATATATATATATATATATATATATATATATATAATGTTTACTTGTTTCACTAAAAGGGTAATGAAAGCACCATGCAGGAAGTACAGCACAATGGTGAGGCAATCATGTTCAAGCAATGACATCACACTAAGGTTATACCTCGTCTTATTAGACAGAAACATAATATTCCCAGTAATACCAGATAATCTGCGGACTCAAGAACACTGATATATAGTACAAATGAACTGAACAATCCCTCAATGATCCATTGTGATGTCACAATCTTCAAGTTCAAGAGCTCAACCAAGGCTGGTAATGTTGGAGCGGCCACCAGGGGGATTCACAATGCGATGACCAGAACGCCTTGGAATGTTGTCATCAATCTGGGCACCTGGAAGCAGAAAGTGGAGTCGGCACAATAAGCATATGCACTGTCATTCTAAAAAAATTAAAATCAAGTTACATTCACTTAAAAATTCAAATGCTACTCATAACGCTCATTCATTTTAAGTTAGTTGAAGATTCAAATTTACTTTAGTTGTTCAAACGTAAATGGTTTAAGTAGAATCAGGGGACTAGATTCCCATCAGCCTTTGCGGGACTTGTACAATTTATTTTTGGAATCGTTTGTTGTTTATTGTTTTGTGTATGCGCGGTTGTGCTTGCTTATCTCTTGTGACCCCACCTGCTCCCTTACATGTGTTCTCCTTGTGTTGTGTGTGGCCACCCCCGTTCGGTGGTCAGTCTGCGGATGTGACCTCCTCCCTTCTCCTTCTATCTACATCTCTGCATCTGCCTGGTTTCAGCACTTTAAATGCTGCCATAAGCACACAAGCAGAAGTGTTAATAAAATAGTTTGTTGATTGCACATGCTGTTGCCTTAGCTAACTTTTTATTGTTTAAATGAAATAAAAATGTTCAATCTAACTTGACTATTAAAAAGTAAATCTAACTCACATGGATTAAGTTACATGAATATGCATGTTATGAGTTTAGTCAGCCCCAGAGAAAGTTGTAGTAACAAAAACTAAATGAGTAGCTAAATTTAATTATATTAAGGACATGCGTTTACTCAATTGTTTTGAGTAAACTTGACTTATCAGGTTATACAGTGTGGACTAAAGAGCGATTTGACAGACAAAGGAAACATCATTTCAATACTGTAAAGTTCCTTTTAATAGGCGCCAGAGCGGAAATTCCCAATTTTGGCTTACAGCACTAATACTGCTGCCCTGCCCCGCCCCCCCATCAAATTGCAAAATGGAAAATGTCAAACAAGCAAAGAGCGAAACGCAAAAGAAGAGACAATTGCTTCAGTCTTTGAGTAAAGTAATATAATCAAATTGCAAAATGTAAAATACCAAACAAGCAAAGAACGTCTTTGGTCTGCCGGAGGATACCAGTCAGAATGAATTTTAATTGTCCTATAGCTCATTCCTAATTTGAACGAAGTACCCCCCGCCCCCCAAAAAAAAACTCTTTGTACAGCAGCAGCAGCTCCTTCTGCGGCTATGCAACTTCATTTTTGTCATGCAAAGAAGTCATTCTGTGTGCGTAAGGGAGTTCAGTGCAATTATAAATGCCACAGCAGCAAGCCTTGCAAAAACAAATCCAGTGACTTGTATGTTAAAAAATATTTAAAGAAGGCTTTTTTTGTTGTCAAAAAGCAGTCTCTGTCTTTATTCCACAGGCACGCCACTGTGTGGTGCTGATCGGGTCTGCAAAACTTGTTTTCTAAAAAGTGGTAGTTCAATTTATGAGACTATTATAAACGTTTAATAAGCATACTTTTCTTTCTTTTTTCTTTCTTTTCGCTTAAAAACTGTGATTAGACAAACGTGGATTGACATTTGATTTTGCTGTTTAAATACTGTATATACAGTAGTCTTATAATATAAATTAAACAATCAATTTTTAATTGTGTTATTTTTTTTCCTCTAAAACTGTATTTTCTAAATACCAAGATAAGAGCATTGCGAATGTTATTTCAAACTCGCTTGAAGTTTAATGTTTGGGGTCACTATCCTCCTAAATTACTTCCTGCATAAATAATATACATAAATAATTAATCAATGATGTCTATCTTATGAATATAATTTACTGCTTTTATGTTCATTCAATAAAAAAAATGTATTAAAACGTTTGTATTTTAACACCATGCAATTATTTGCTAATTGCAGATTACGCAGCATCTTTAAAATCTGTTCGGGAACTGTGCATTTGCTCAAAGCACATTTTGCAATTTGATTATATCGCTTTCCTCAAAGACCGAAGAAACAGTCTCATCTTTTGTGCTTGTTCTTTGTTAGTTTAGTATTTTACTTTTCGCAATTTCATTATATATCACTTTACTCAAAAACCAAAGAAGCCTTCTCTTCTGTTGAGTTTCGCTCTTTGCCTGTTTGATATTTTCCATTTCACAATTTGAGCAAAAATATTATTTGCTCAAACGCCGAAATAACCTTTCATTTCGTTCTTTGATAATTTGTCAGTGCTCAAATCGCAAAATGATTATTTCTGTTGATCATTAACCGAATCCTGACTATGAGTTGGGCCCATGAGTATTAAAGTGGTCTAACTACATTTTTATAGGTTTGAAAAAATGAAGGTCAAAGTTTAATGACAAAGTTTAATTTTATTTTAACATTTGTTTTAATGTGAAGAGGAACATTCCAGTGTGGTCTTTAAGTTCTAATTGTTAAACTTAAAATAATGAAACATTTAAAATATAAACATTACAAATGTAACAGTCCAATTTTATTCTAAGGATTTTTTTTGTTCTCATGCAATATAGAGAAAGTTTATGTCCAAAAAATCTACATTTTAGTGAACAATAATATTGTAGCAGTTGCATTTTTTAGTAAAGTATCAAACCATAACATAATAAAGCGAATCATCTTAAGCTTTGTGAAAAAGACACGTCAACTTTTGTTTTGAAACAGTTTTCCCTTTTTAAGCAGCTTTAAAACAACTAGATTACAGTCTTTCAGATTTATTTCCAAAGTGTTTCCAATGTAAAGATGTGATCTAGTTAGCGGTCTTGCTCTAGGTTTGATTAATTTACAGCCTTTACAGTATGATCACCATTCAGTAATTTTCAATCTTCTCACTCTAGGACTCATCATGGAAACAGCATTTTTCTGAGTCACTAGGTACATCATCTGGATGGAATTCCTGGCTGCAGTTGTTCCCATCTACTGGTAGATCCCAGTAGAACTTGTGATACACTGGAGGGATGTACAGAAGGAGTCCAAGCAGGTCTCGTTTCTTCAGTGCTTTGATTGGTCGCCCTGATGGGTACAGTGACACAATTGCTGGTGTTGTTGAACCCGGCCTTCCTCGTGTTTTTCTTGAAAAATTAATTTCAAACCAAGATGCGTCATGTTCTAAGATATATTTAAACATCATAGTTAGGGGATTTCCACTCTCAAATCGTAGCTGCTGGATTTGTAGCCATTTAACATTCATTCCTTCAGCAGTTTTCATTCTGTGAACTGCTTTTGAGCTAATCCATTCTTGCAAACTTACAAACTCATTTTGTGTCATTTTTACCACCTTGAATGGGTTCTTCTTTTTTGCAGTTTCAACTACTTTCATCTAATGTTCAGGAATTAATATATCATGATGTTTAGATTTAGATCTTTTAACAACCCCAGAGAGGGGAGATAACTGTGACCTGGTGTCAAACTTCTGTTCAACCACATCTGCACCACTGTGTACCAAGTAAGAGCAAACTATGCCATTTCAAAGTTCCTGTTCTGTCCAACACAGCTGTCTGAAAACATTGTAAACCTTGTCCAATCTCATTTGTGCCTCTGGATGCTTGTCCTTCATGCTACATACACAACCGTTCAAAAGTTTGGGGTCACTTAGAAATGTCCTTGTTTTCCATGAAAACATACATGAAATGAGTTTGAATAGGAAATATAGCAAAATGAATAGGAAATATAGTCATTTACAATGTTAGAAACAATGATTTTTAATTGAAATAATAATTGTGTCCTTCAAACTTTGCTTTCGTCAAAGAATCCTCCATTTGCAGCAATTACAGCCTTGCAGACCTTTGGCATTCTAGTCAATTTGTTGAGGTAATCTGAAAAGATTTCACCCCATACTTCCTGAAGCACCTCCCACAAGTTGGATTGGCTTGATGGGCACTTCTTACGTACCATACGGTCAAGCTGCTCCCACAACAGCTCAATAGGGTTGAGATCCGGTGACTGTGCTGGCCACTCCATTATAGACAGAATACCAGCTGACTTCTTCTTCCCTAAATAGTTCTTGCATAGTTTGGAGCTGTGCTTTGGGTCATTGTCCTGTTGTAGGAGGAAATTGGCTCCAATCAAGCGCCGTCCACAGAGTATGGCATGGCGTTTCAAAATGGAGTGATAGCCTTCCTTCTTCAAGATCCCTTTTACCCTGTACAAATCTCCCACTTTACCACCACCAAAGCACCCCCAGACCATCACATTGCCTCCACCATGCTTGACAGATGGCGTCAAGCACTCCTCCAGCATCTTTTCATTTGGTCTGCGTCTCACGAATGTTCTTCTTTGTGATCCGAACACCTCAAACTTAAATTCGTCTGTCCATAACACTTTTTCCAATCTTCCTCTGTCCAGTGTCTGTGTTCTTTTGCCCATCTTAATCTTTTTCTTTTATTGGCCAGTCTGAGATATGGCTTTTCTTTGCAACTCTGCCTAGAAGGCCAGCATCCCGAGTCGCCTCTTCACTGTTGACGTTGAGACTGGTGTTTTGCGGGTACTATTTAATGAAGCTGCCAGTTGAGGACCTGTGAGGCGTCTGTTTCTCAAACTAGACACTCTAATGTATTTGTCCTCTTGCTCAGTTGTGCACCGGGGCCTCCCACTCCTCTTTCTATTCTGGTTAGAGCCAGTTTGCGCTGTTCTGTGAAGGGAATAGTACACAGCGTTGTACGAGATCTTCAGTTTCTTGGCAATTTCTCGCATGGAATAGCCTTCATTTCTCAGAACAAGAATAGACTGACGAGTTTCAGAAGAAAGTTCTTTGTTTCTGGCCATTTTGAGCTTGTAATCGAACCCACAATTGCTGATGCTCCAGATACTCAACTAGTCTAAAGAAGGCCAGTTTTATTGCTTCTTTAATCAGCACAACAGTTTTCAGCTGTGCTAACATAATTGCAAAAGGGTTTTCTAATGATCAATTAGCCTTTTAAAATGATAAACTTGGATTAGCAAACACAACGTGCCATTGGAACACAGGACTGATGGTTGCTGATAATGGGCCTCTGTACGCCTATGTAGATATTCCATTACAAATCAGCCATTTCCAGCTACAATAGTCATTTACAACATTAACAATGTCTACACTGTATTTCTGATCAATTTGATGTTATTTTAATGGACAAGAAATTTGCTTTTCTTTCGAAAACAAGGAAATTTCTAAGTGACCCCAAACTTTTGAACGGTAGTGTATACATGGAAACATCATCATCTGTCATTCTGTCAATACCTAGATTGTATGTCCAGAGTTGACGAGCATAATAGGCAATGCCAGTGCTTATGTCAGGAGTAGGAAATGTCTTTTCTAAGTCGAAGGTGAAGATGTCCAGACTTGGGTCTGAGTTTGTTTTTGAAAACTTCAGAGAATCTCTTGCTGTTTGTGCCTTTCTGAGATGGAGATCCCATTCAGCTTCCAGGCATAGTTTTTCCTCTGTGGTTATTTTAGCAGTTATTTTAACTTTGTAGTTAAATAGAAGCTCAGGTTTAATTCTTCATTAAAAACCTTACGGTATGCCCACTCCTTCACAGGTTCAACACAGCACATACATTTGTGAAATGGTTAGGTAAGAAGGCAAGTAATGGAGATGATTTTCATTTGCATGGTAAGTTCTAGTATAGCGGCTTTCATATGGAGGGAAGGTGCCTATATGTTCACGAGCTGATGTAAGATCAAGCCTATGATGTTTTCCCCTTTCATCAGGCTTATCAACAGCTGTGACCTCAAGGCACGGTCCAGTCGCCCATTACTTATTTGTATTGTTTGTAGAAAGAACTTCTTGCACATACTTACAGTTCCACTTGCAGTGGATACAGTATACACTATGGAAATGTTCTTTCGATAATCTGTTGCTTGATCAGAACGCCTCTGTCCAGGGCATACTTGTTTCACACTGCCACAAATTAATGCATTTTGTCTATTGAAATCTTAAAGATTCCCAAATTTTTGGTGAATAATTTTCTGCTCACCCTCACCTACTTTTTCAGTACATTTACACCTACATATATGTTCAGCTGGATTTAATTATTTTGCAGGAATGTCATTTCCCTTGTAGTTTATGTAGGCTTTCCATGACTTTCACTTTAACTTCAACTGTTTTCCAATTAGCTACGTCTCGTGTGCATTTCCTTCCCTTTCTGACTGTTCTTTTCTCACTTTCTCCAGATGGTAACTCACTAGGCACAGAAACAACTTCTTCCCCTTCATCAAAATGATTCTCATCTTCCTGACTAGCTTCTGGCTGCACTGTCTCAGCTACACTTGACCCCTCACTTTCATCCTTACTGTTCTGGGCTGGGTCATATTCTGTTAAAAAAAATATGAAGTGTGTTTACACATGCACTTCGGAAAAAAACTTGCAATCTTGGTAATCTAATCATTGCTAGGAAATCACTAGAGGTTGTGATATCTTTTCAAGGAAATTTATGCACAAGGTTTCAGGACTGCAGTATATAAATATGCAAATAAATATGTAATAACAACACCCATTTTGTAACATGATTAGTATATGCATTTCACGGTGTCTGATCAAGCAGAGAAGCATTAAAATCTTTAAAAACTTTAAATCTTGAGGCTAGAAACCAATCTCATCCGCGCTGTAAAAATTGTGATAGATTTGCTACTCAAAATAAGTACTATTACTTAATTCAGTTATCTATTTACTTTCCGAAGTACCAGTTTATTACTTAAAAACAGACAACATTAAATTTGTATTTGCTTAAGTAGATTTAAAATGTTAAAACTAGCACATTTGCATTATTTGGGTGGGGGTTACCTGATCCACTAAGGGACAAATCATGTTCCAAAGATGAATCAGAATCTTCAAAAATGTGAATGAAGCTGAGAAGTTGTAAAAACTTTTCTCTGAGCTTTCTTCTTTCCTCTCTCAGACGCCATTTTTGTTTACTGTGTGACATAGACCACTTTTTCACATTGCAATTTGACATAGCCCATTTTTCAATTTCAGTATCGCATAACATCACATAGCTAATAAAGCCAGTTTCCAATTGACTACAGTTTAGCCAATTTTTCTATTATTAAATTAAGGTCCAGACATTGGAAAAATGCATGTATTGCAAAATCTGCTACAAAAATGTAGTTAGACCATTTTCATACTCATGGGCCCAGTTTAACACATATATATATATATATATATATATATATATATATATATATATATATATATATATATATATATATATACACACACACATACATACAGTGCCTATAGAAAGTCTACATATATAGCCTGGAATTAAAATGCATTAAAATTGTTTTTTTTTTCCATTTATCTACACATCCTACCCCACAACTTCCAAGTGAAAAAAATATTCTAGAAATTTGTAGAAAATTAATTAAAAATAAAAACTGAACTAGCTTGGTTGGATAAGTGTCCACCCCCATTGTAATAGCAATCCTAAATTACCTCAGGTGTAACCAATCGCCTTCAAAATCACACACCAAGTTAAGTGGCCTCCACCTGTGTTAAATTGTAGTGATTCACATGATTTCAGGATAAATTCAGCAGTTCCTGTAGGTTCCCTCTGCTAGGTAGTGCATTTCAAAGCAAAGACTCAAACATGAGCACCAAGGTGCTTTCAAAAGAACTCCGGGACAAAGTTGTTGAAAGGCACAGATCAGGGATGGGTATAAAAAGATATCAAAGTCCTTGAATATCCTTTGGAGCATGGTCAAGACGTTTATTAAGAAGTGGAAGGTGTATGGCACCACCAAGGCCCTGCCTAGATCAGGCCGTCCCTCCAAACTGGATGACCGAGCAAGAAGGAAACTGATCAGAGAGGCTACCAAGAGGCCAATGGCAACTTTGCAAGAGCTACAGGCTTTTATGGCCAGGACTGGTCAAAGTGTGCATGTGACAACAATATGCCAAGCATTCCACAAAACTGGCCTGTATGGTAGGGTGGTAAGAAGGAAGCCATTACTCAAGAAAGCCCACCTTGAATCCTGTTTGAAGTATGCAGAAAACACTCAGGAGATTCTGTAGCCATGTGGCAAAACGTTTTGTGGTCTGATGAAACTAAAATGGAACTTTTTGGCCTAAATGCAAAGCATTATGTTTGGCGCAAACCCAACACAGCGCATCACCCAAAGAACACGATCCCTACTGTGAAGCATGGTGGTGGCAGCATCATGCTATGGGGATGTTTCTCATCGGCAGGGACTGGGGAACTTGTCAGGATAGAAGGGAAAATGAATGGGGCAAAGTACAAGAAGTCCTTGAGGAAAACCTGCTGCCCTCTGTAAGAAAGCTGAAACTGGGACAGAAGATCACCTTTCAGCATGACAACGACCCAAAGCACACAACCAAAGCTACACTTAAGTGGCTAAGAAACAAAAAGGTAAATGTCCTTGAGTGGCCCAGTCAGAGCCCTGACCTAAATCTAATCGAAAATTTGTGGCATGACTTGAAGATTGCTGTCCATCAACGCTCCTCAAGGAACTTGACAGAGCTTGAACAGTTTTGTAAAGAAGAATGGTCAAATATTGCCAAATATAGGTGTGCAAAGTTGGTAGAGACCTATCCCAACAGACTCACAGCTGTAATTGCTGCCAAAGGTGCTTCCACCAAGTATTAACTCAGGGGGGGTGGAGACTTATCCAATTATGATCTTTCAGTTTTGTATTTTTAATATATAATTTTTTTTCTCAATAAAACCTTTTTTCCCTTAACAGTGTGGAGTATGTTGTGTAGATAAGTGGAAAAAATCCTCATTTAAATGCATGAAACTCTGAGGCACTGACACAACAAAATGTGAAAAAAGTTCAAGGGGGTGCAGACTTTCTGTAGGCACTGTATATACTGTATATATATAGTGTAACAACCTCAAGACAGTTGGGCCCCTTTAAGATTGGACCTGCATGATGGACAGTTGGTGGGAGTGCTGATTGGATGGGAGGTGGAGGCTAACGAGAGGTCTCCTCCAAGCAGATTCTCAGGAGTGAGAGGGGGCGGGGCAGTATAAAAGGGCTGTGGTCTGGATACGAGGGGGAGACAGTGACACAGAGAAAGGACCAACCAGCATCCTATGACCACAGTCAACCGCAACACAGGCCTTTTATCTACCACCTTTGGACCTTGCTGAGGGAAGTGAGAGTCAGAGGGAGCGACAAGAGAGAGAAGGGAAGCCGGACATGAGCCTGAGAGACAGGTCCTGAGGAGCTGTGACTGCAGTTCAGTGTGTGTGTGTGTCTTAATTACCCCCACCCCCACCCCCCTCCATTCTTCTGCCTACCCTGTGCTCTTTCCTCCTGCTTTTATTCTAATTAAACACGGGATGTTGCCCCTGTTTTCTACCACAACACTGCTTACGTCTGATTCCATAAGGAGATTCCATCTGCTCTACAGTACAGCGGTTGAAAGGTATAAGAAAGTCATACAATGGCTGGAGACTTGCTATTCAACAGGCACAGTAAATTATTCTAAGGTCATTTTGGTTCATATTGCAAACTGCATGCTTTTTTTGTACTTTAAGTGGATAACCCCAATTTATATCTCATTTACAAAGTTGTCCAGGGGAAACAAAAAAAAAACACATTTTGTTTAAGGTATGAGTTAGCAGGGGGAAGGAGGGTCTTTTTATAAAACAGTCAGGCATCTATTCAATTGATATGAACAGTAGCAGAAACAAAAAACAACACAAAAATGAACTACCATTGAAATGATTAACATGGAAAAGAAAAACATTAAAGAGACACACGTGCACTGCTAGAGATGTTAGTATGAATAACATTAATACACAAAGGGTTCTATTTGAATGACATAAAGAGTGGCAACATGTAGATCCACCACTGTTTAGATCAATTAAATAGACCTGCCCATGTCATGGCTACAATGGGCATCTATTATTAGGAACTTTAATCTACAAAGGAAATGTTGCAATTGTTGTTAACCTCACAAACCTATTATTGCTGTGTGCTTGTAATGTTTGCTTGTATTATTGTACCCTTCCAACTGCCGAGAAGCTTCCCCTGGAAATATATAAGATGTTGAATATGAGAGGGCTGTCCTGCATAAAAGATCCTCAGAAAATAAATAGCATAATTTGATTATTATGTCGGTGTGTTGTGAGCGAGGCTGCTGAATATATATACGTGTCATTTTCACCACATTTCTTTGTGGAGTTATCCTGCAGGTGGTGATGCTATCATGTCGGCTTGGGAAGGGCAGAGTAAAGCAACATTATTACATTACCACATTCAGGTTACACAGTAGTATATACTTCTTGGCCTCCTTCTGGACACTAAACAAAACAGCTCCACTCTACAAAATTGATGTGGTGCTTTTGAGAAGATCTGGAGATTTCAAAATCCAGTAACTTCAATCTAACTAATAAATGAAGTAATTTCATTTGAAGCAAAGTGCATATAACTTACAGGGAAGAGCAGAAGATGGTGGTTCTCCTGTTATACAGAGAGAGAGAGAGAGTTTATGTCAAAGAATTTGGGAGCTAATGCCTTTTGCAGCAATGGATGATATTTGTTATGATGTATCACTAATTTGTTTATTGGTATGAAAATTCTGTAATTCAATTAAAAAAATAAATATATAAATTTTATATATATATACAGTACTGTGCAAAAGTTTTAGGCAGGTGTGAAAAAATGCTGTAAAGTAAGAATGCTTTCAAAAATAGACATGTTAATAGATTATATTTATCAATTAACTAAATGCAAAGTGAGTGAACAGAAGAAAAATCTAAATCAAATCCATATTTGGTGTGACAACCCTTTGCCTTCAAAACAGCATCAATTCTTCTAGGTACACTTGCACAAAGTCAGGGATTTTGTAGGCATATAGTCAGGTGTATGATTAAACAATTATACCAAACAGGTGCTAATGATCATCAATTCAATATGTAGGTTGAAACACAATCATTAACTGAAACAGAAACAGCTGTGTAGGAGGAATAAAACTGGGTGAGGAACAGCCAAACTCAGCTAACAAGGTGAGGTTGCTGAAGACAGTTTACTGTCAAAGTCATACACCATGGCAAGACTGAGCACAGCAACAAGACACAAGGTAGTTATACTGCATCAGCAAGATCTCTCCCAGGCAGAAATTTCAAGGCAGACAGGGGTTTCCAGATGTGCTGTCCAAGCTCTTTGAAGAAGCACAAAGAAACGGGCAACGTTGAGGACCGTGAGCGCAGTGGTCGGCCAAGGAAACTTACTGCAGCAGATGAAAGACACATCATGCTTACTTCCCTTCGCAATCGGAAGATGTCCAGCAGTGCTATCAGCTCAGAACTGGCAGAAAACAGTGGGACCCTGGTACACCCATCTACTGTCCGAGAAGTCTGGTCAGAAGTGGCCTTCATGGAAGACTTGCGGCCAAAAGCCATACCTCCGGCGTGGAAACAAGGCCAAGCGACTCAACTATGCACGAAAACACAGGAACTGGGGTGCAGAAAAATGGCAGCAGGTGCTCTGGACTGATGAGTCAAAATTTGAAATATTTGGCTGTAGCAGAAGGCAGTTTGTTCGCCGAAGGGCTGGAGAGCGTACACGAATGAGTGTCTGCAGGCAACAGTGAAGCATGGTGGAGGTTCCTTGCAAGTTTGGGGCTGCATTTCTGCAAATGGAGTTGGGGATTTGGTCAGAATTAATGGTCTCCTCAATGCTGAGAAGTACAGGCAGATACGTATCCATCATGCAATACCATCAGGGAGGCATCTGATTGGCCCCAAATTTATTCTGCAGCATGACAACGACCCCAAACATACAGTGAAAGTCATTAAGAACTATCTTCAGCGTAAAGAAGAACAAGGAGTCCTGGAAGTGATGGTACGGCCCCCACAGAGCCCTGATCTCAACATCATCGAGTCTGTCTGGGATTACATGAAGAGAGAGAAGCAACTGAGGCTGCCTAAATCCACAGAAGAACTGTGGTTAGTTCTCCAATATGTTTGGGCCAACCTACCTGCCGAGTTCCTTCAAAAACTGCGTGCAAGTGTACCTAGAAGAATTGATGCTTGATGCTGTTTTGAAGGCAAAGGGTGGTCACACCAAATATGGATTTGATTTAGATTTTTCTTCTGTTCACTCACTTTGCATTTAGTTAATTGATAAATATAATCTATTAACATGTCTATTTTTGAAAGCATTCTTACTTTACAGCATTTTTTCACACCTGCCTAAAACTTTTGCACAGTACTGTATATATATATAAAACGTGCTTATAGTCTAAATAAATACACTGCATTGATAGTGTGGTCCTTTGAAGTATTTTCATGTTATAATTTTTTATTTTTTATTTAAAGTTTAACCAGAGTAAGTACCTGTACTTGTCTTCAACACACGCTATGGGACTTTAAACCTCCATTAAGCTGACATGACATGGTATAACATCTCATTTGAAGGACAGCACTGCTAACAGCACAGCACAACACTCCAAACAACACAAAGACATAAACACACCACGCTAGGGTGCGGCCAAATGAAATATAGCCAGGTAGAGTTTAAACTTGTTATTGTGCATCTAATTGAGCTAGACAGCAACTGGCTTGTCCTACCCGATAGGCTGAAGTTGGACTGGTGAAGGTTCCTGATAGGTGGAGACTGGTTCTTGGTGGGAGATGATTTTGCAGATGGTGAAGGTGTGACATATTTGGGAGTGGCAGGAACATCATACACAGGTCCGTCGTACATGCCTCTGGAGACTCCAAGCATCTCCATCCTCTTGAGACACAAAAGCAAGCCTTTGTTACAGTATACCTCTGATTGTAGACTGGTTACAGAAAATGAATGGATTCAATAGTGAAATAGGCCCTTGTCAAACACGGCCTCTGTCAAGAGGAAGTGCACATGTATCTGGTGTTTAAACAGGGGTAGACTGGCCTGGCCATTTGTACTGAAGTGACACATACAAAGTTTGACTAAGAAGAATGATTTGGATTCAGGACCTCCCCAAAAAAACTTTATAACTTTATACTTTTTACCTTTACAGAAGGCGAGTACAAAAACTAAATATAAATGAATGAAGGACAAACTTTTAACTGGACTACTGGAGTTATCAAATCTTTATGTGGGGCTGCAGTACCTTGTTCCTGGTTTTGATGCGTTGGTAGACATACTCAGGAAAAGGCTTCCGGGGAATGAAGCGCCCCATTCCCTGGAGAACGTGCAATTTGCCATCTTCAAACACAATCTTCCCCTGGCTGACAACCACCAAGGGGCCCCCACGGCACTCCATTCCTTCAAAGATGTTGTATTCAAGAGCCTTCAAACAATTAAGGAAAGAGTGTTTATTGTTGTTGAACAAAGCATTTATAATCAACAAAACAATTATAACCCTTCAACTATGGAAATCCAATGAAGGAATTTGTTTCATGCCATTAATGGTCTGTTTTAAAGTGCTTAGTAAAAGTATGTTAACCCTAATCCTGATGCTGCGTGCATTAGGGTTGGAGTAAAGGCTGCCACACACTGGACACAATGAAATTCCTTGTGCGGTGAAATAGCACTTCTTGTTTTTCTGGTAGAACATGTTCTTGGATGGAGAGCTGTGATTGCCCTGCTCCTGTGTGTTGTAGGGTATATTGGCAAAAATAGGATTCAATCCTTTTCACATTTTCGTGTTGCCAGGGGTGTGAAAGAAAGGTTCTTATCCAAAGTATGGGCTCTTTTGTTTTTGTAAAACAAAAAGGCATATGGGACAACTGACAACCAGGTCAGATTTTTTGATTTTTATGTAAGTGAATCCGGCAAGCCTGATTTTAAGTTAAGCAAATGCCTAAAAAGAAACATATTTTTGATAAACTGTGAGGTCAAACCTAGCAAGTGGAATTGACAGTGTCTTCTAGAGAGGCCACAATCTTAATGGAAGGGGGTGTACAGGTCAAGACTGCACAGAAATCGTGGTCATACTTGCTGACACTTTGCCTGACTGTAAACAGTGCCATTGTCCCTTTTCTTGCTTGTCTTATAACTTTGTTTTTTGTTCTTATAATTACAAAAAAACATCAATGAACCCAGTTTTTTCTTTCTTTGAACAAAGTTTACATTTTGCTTTCCAAACTAACAGTAACCTTAAAACTAACAGTAACCAGTAAAATTTGCTTACAGAATTTTGCGTTTTGGCTGAAATGATCTTTATCTTGTCTGGATCCCAGATGACAATATCAGCATCTGACCCCACTGCTATCCGTCCTTTTCTGGGGTACAGGTTGAAGATTTTGGCAGCGTTAGTGCTGGTAACAGCTACAAACTGATTTTCATCCATTTTACCTACAGCCTGAAATAATTGGATCATAGATTAGTCTGTGGATTTCAAGAAAAATATTTTCTTTTAATGTGGAAGACAAAATCATCCATCCATTATATTCCCCAACCCCATGTTTGGGGGTAGCATATCTTAAAAATAGTTTGAAATTATGAATTAAGAACATGTTGGTTAGCATAAGGTAATGCAAAAAACATTTGCCATTTTTATAACTAAGAATCTTTTTTAGTAACATTATGATTTTTGAGTTTTAAAAGTTAAACATTTGTGTGTGGGGAATTGTGAGTTATTATGTGTGTGGGTCTGTCTTCCTTGTAATCCATAACTTCAAACACTCACAGAGGGTTTGTGACAGAGACAGTATGATTCTTGGTGATAAATCTCCCTCCCGACCTGTGAGGGCACTGTGTAAAGGGAAGAGAGTGCCCTGGACTGGATGGCCAGACAATTCATTGCCAGGGTTAGGCGGAAGTCAGCCATCTAGAAAGGGGTGGTTCTACAGTACACTAAATCATCGACCCGGAAGGGAAACGATGTGGCAGCCGCGGATTGGAGGAATGGTTGCAATCATTAACGAAGGGGTCATGATTGGCGGTATAAAAGGGGACGTAGTGAAGCGATCTGTTCCTTTGCTATGGTTAAGCTGAACCAGAAGGAATCCTGTAAAAGTATCGTGAGTGTTTTGTTTGTTTGTCATGTCTAAAAATTCTACTTGTTTGTTATTTTTAGATGGCTAACATGATCCGGAGCTGTCGCTACAGGCCAGCACTAAACACGGACAACACTGCACCTTGGTCATGATAATCACTCTGGACTTGTGAACATGTGTCTTTGTGTGTGTTCTACTGTTCTACTGAAACAGTGCAATACACGTTACTGTGTATTGTCTGGGATAATTCTTAGTGGTCGCCAGACCAGGATTATAAACAATAAAACCTGTTTGGGTCATGAACTTTGTTGTCTGGCTTCTGTTTCACAATCACATCATCACTACACCTGCACACTGCAAATCACTTTTTCCACAGGGTTCCACAACCCCCAATTAGCACCGAATGTTACCTTAGGGTTAGGGTTAAGGTTAAGGTTCGGGTTAGTCCAAGATTGGTGCTAATCTGTGAAATCAGACGACAATCATTAATTGTGAAGTAGTCATATTTTTCTACTAATGCCACAATGGTATGAAACACACCGCAGTTCGTTACAGTAGTTAGTTAAGCGACAGAATGCGAAACGGGTCTTACTACTGCTTTGTCCCAGACAATAGACATCCTCTCCTCAATCCCATTGGTCCCCTCTGGAATTAGAGTGAAGTTGTCTTTTCCAATGGCTTTCTGAGCAGTGCTGTAGGCACAATGTGCAGTGCCTGTCACCTGCAGATCCCCACTGGGAAATTAAAAGAACAGATATGATTGGGCTGTAAAACTGCATTGCTCAGTGTAAGTACCCTGTCATACCCATTTATGTTTTAATTAGTTATATTGTGCAAACCCTTTATCCAGTTTAGTAATGGTTGTATCTGTGTTAAGTTACTAGATGTGGTTTAACCTTCACTAAATTATTGTTCCTAACAAGTGAAGTAGAAGACAGCAATACAAAATTCTGCACAGAAGGATGTCTTGGCACATTCTGTTGTTTTAAAGCTATTCCTAGTAAAATCTTAATTTGTGTGATTAAAATTAGCTAATGCACATAAGGTGTCTATGATTTTATTTGAGTCATCGTGTACAGTTTGAGCAGCTAGACCTGTACAATGTATCTGCTTTACAATGAGTACTCACTTATATTAACATGGTAAATGTGTACACAAATACACAGCCAAGTACTGTATGTGGCCAGCTGAGGCTAGATAGATTATAACGTTATTATTAACAGTATAGCATAACGGTCTGTATTGTTAAATACACTGCAATCCTAGGCATCTGGTTTATAAGTTTGATATTACTCCTTTCACAGATAAGGCAAACAAAACCCAGAAGTGTCTACTTTGTCAATAATTCATTGTATTTTTTTTAAATGTGTGCTGCAACATCCAATGCCTGTGACCGTTAAATTAAGAGACTGATTATGTCAAGAACTAGACAGACAATCAGGCTTAGATTCTGAATCGGTTTGGAATCACAGCTCTCAGTGTCAATGAATGTTGCACTGCCCATTTCTACCAGCAGAATGTAATTCTAAGCAAAGCAAGGCCCTTAAAATATGGATATAGTATGAATCCTCTTAATGATTAAGAAATCAATGTCTTTACCAATGTCACAGCTGTTAAATGTTTACAACACATGCCCTACAATGTATGTCAAGCTCACAAGTTTAATTGAGTGCTTCATTGGCAAAGCCTTGTTTGTTGCATTTGCGAAGGATAATTATATCTGCTTCCTAAAGGTGCAAATAAATGTGTGCCTTCTTGAAACAAGGCAGATTCTGAACCCAATACCAACCTGGCTCTGAACCAAGGAGCTTAAAACAAATGATTAATGGATTGTGACATCACAGTTTTTATAAGCTTGCTATTAAGAAATATACAAACCGTACTGAATGTTTGAACCAGGACAGCATCATTGAATAGTGGATCTGCCTGGGTGACTGTTTGTTTCCATCAAACACATGAATGCAGTACTGAAACTGTTTTCCAAGGAGACCAGGCTAGAAATATCTCAGTAAATACCATACCAGTTACACATACTGTATGTAGTATCCTTCATGTACTACCATCCCAGAGCACTTTACAAAACAACCATTCAGTATCCAATATTGTACCAAGCCAAGAGTGAGTTGAGGTGGTCTGGTGTAGTAGGATCAGGGCTCAATGGTGGTGATGTCACAAAGGCTGCCGCCTTCGACCAGTTTTTACTCCAGTAGTGTGTCCCATCTGTCCCAAGACTGGCAGTCACTGGCTCTCCAAAAGCAACAGCTCCTGTTGTTTCGAGTAAAAAAAAAAAAAAAAAAAAAAAAACAGTACCAATATGTTTTTGTATTTTAGTTTTTTGTGATGGACAGTTCTGGATTGATGGCCCTGTAAACTGAAATCCTGTATCCACAAGGCAAGACAATATGGGTTATCCAATCCAATCCTTGACTGCTCTGCAAATAAATAAAGCCAAATAGGAATATTTTTGTTCATGACTCATGGGCACTAGGAACTGGGCTATGACACCAAAACTTCACTAAACAAACCATGAGTAAATGCTCCATAGCACTTTCACAATGTACTGAAACCCCATTCATTGCATTCAATGCTATTTGCATAGTCATACGCATAGCAGAAACCAAGTACACAGTAATTTAACATGTATGTAACCAGGGGGGCATTTGTGCCCATTTCCAATTCAGTATACAGCTTCACTATGAGGACAGGCTCACAGAACTCACCCTTCTTCCTCGCCTGTGCAATGATGTCAGCAGCACTCTTGCTCATCACCTTGGTGATGTACACTGGGCAGTTGATTCGATTGCCTATCGTGATGGCACGGAAAACTGCCTCAGACTCCAACTGCAAGACAAAGGCACGCAATGGCACTTTCCCTGAATGTGTCTCATCTCGGTGCCATTACCATGTCAGTATGACACAGAGATGTGAAGCTGTTCAGTCTGCACCTTTTTACTGGTAAACTGTTTTTTCAAATTTAAAAGGATCGTTCAACTCTGTTCTAACAAAGAGTCTAGACTGTTAATTACCAATAAAGGAGCTACTTCAGCTGTGCAGAAATAGGCACTTCAGTATGCAAAGTACAACATTACTCTTAACACACCAAATCGAGTAAATATTAATGACACATAACTCTGAGGCCCAAATTTATAAAGGGGAAAAACCAACAGCAAAAAGCCACGTAATGTGCGTGTTCAGTATGGCCACACTCAGCGTCAAAATAATGACCTATTTTATAAGACTAATTAGGAGAAGAAGATGTATTACAAGCTTGAAATACATCACCAGGACAAAGGGATAAAATATGGAATGTGTGTTGGCTTCTTAATAAACAAATGTACCACTTCAGAGTTAGGTTGCTTATACATTACGACGCATCATCCAGTTACTGTGCTTCGCATATTAGTTCAACTTCTTATTTTGTATAGAATAATAAACTTCAGAAACAATAAATTTTATTTACTTACAACCATGGTAGTCAAACGGGTGGAAAATCAGTCCATTGTTGTACAGCAATATGTTCAGCAACAATACAGCTGCATACGAACAGTATTCAGTTTAACTTCGACTTATATCTTCTTAAATTCTTATGCAGTTACAACTCTCCTACTTCTTATGTATGTCTGTATTTCTGACTCTATGTATGATTTTAAAGCATATACTGTATGTATGGTCTATAATATAGCTACATTATTCAGATGTACCTACAACCAGCTGTACTGTATTTGCTCTAGCTACAAACTAACTGCGTCACTCTGTCCTTTTTTTTTAACATTTTCTTTCAAACTCGAATTTAACAATACTGCCTGAACCAGTATTGTTAAATAGCAGAATGCCATATTACAAAACATAAATTCTGTAGGCATTACTAAAATAACGGTGGAGGATGAACCCTCATTGTATTACATGTATATGAGACTTTTTCTTTTGTGCGCCTCAGAATATCGTTCCATCTTTTCTTAATCTCCTCCACCGTTCTTTTAATAATGCCTACACTCTAGAAGTAAAGGATCTCGTTAGAACCTTGCTTTGCCACTGTGGGGAGACCTTTTTCGGTGCTTCTAAGAACCTTTTTTTACATGGATTCTATATTCTCTATTTGCAGACATGCAGCCATGTAATCTATGAAACATGTATTGAAAATTGGAGTTTGCAAAACAATACGGTATTATCAACAGCAATTTACAAACTGACAATCAGAAGGGTTAAAAAATTAGCTCTTTGCAAAATGTTATTAAATGTTTCTTTGTCAGTGAAAACAATGTCTCCTTCTTGTTGCAGACAAGTGCCCCACATCACCTTGCATTTTATATAGCCTATTGTCTGTCTGCGGCAAATTAACGCCTGCTTTTCAGAGTTCTTAAAATAATCACGCAAATACGAGGCCCGCAATTACCGGCAGCTTTAATAAATTAGACAGAATATTTAATATAGCTCATTTGCAAAATCCCCTCCGAATTTCAGCGGTTTTGTTGATAAACACCACAGAATTACATAAAAACATACAGAATTACATATGCACCAAGGGCTAAAGCGCGAGACATTGCCCCCACAAATCACATATTAATTGCGTGTGTTTTATAAATTCTATCCAAGAATTCAGAACCCTCATCGCCCCTTTTACGGTCGTAAAACATGCGCAATCCTTTTAGAAATCTGGGCCTGAATGTTTTACCTCTTTTCATCAAATTTTAAATATTACCATACACATTATAAAATAGATTCACTAAGCATTATATATTTCATGTTTTTTTAATTGTTATTTTTTAAGGAAAATCAGTGTGTCAGACATACAACTTTATTCTGATTTTACTTCAACCCTGATGCTGTTCTTATACAGAGAGGTTACCACAAGTCACGGATGGAATCGAATGTGCAATTTCAAAAACCTCTTACCTCTTCAGGTCGGCTCAGAACATGTCCTTCAGGTCCAGTTATTCCCATGCTGAGTATCTTATTTTGTTCCTACAGGAGGTAAGAATTCAGCTTTGTAAAATTCACAGCCGGTTATCACTGAGCACAAGTAAGAAAAAAGGGGCCTTTGGTGGTCTTCTTAGCTTTAGATAAGAAACATCTACCAAGCTACTTAAAGTTAAAACAAACTGTGATTAGCTTGTTTTGGGTTTCTAAGTTGTTTCAAGAAAACATTATTCAGAGGAACTGAATATCAGACTTCAACTGAAACTAGGAAATAAAGGACATGAGCACGACTGCTGGTATGATGGGAAAGGCAATAGCTGCGGAGAGACTGGCATGTGAAAGATAGTGTGCAAACAGTGTTTACAGTATATCAAGCAATGGTGCAATTAAAATTCTGCTAAACAATATACAGCCAGTGGCACTGGAACCATTTTTAACATGATGGTGCTGAAAGCCTTTGAACAAAACTGTAACCCCTATATATGATGGAAGCTATGCAAAGCCCCAGCACCCTTGTATACAGCTGTGTCTTCTTTCTTAGTTTCTATTGATTTTTATTTTAGTTGCTCCTCTATACGTTTGATCCATCAGCAGCAGGAACAGGATGCGACACAAATAGTTTGTTTGTTTCGGTTTGATTTGAGATAGAAGAGAAAAGCTGTGCAGCACTTTAAGTAGGTGCTTTAAGAGGCTGTGATTAAGTATATATATATAAATACTACCCGAGTGGCTTAGCTGCATTAGCGCAGCGGTACTTAACCGTAACCCTAAATAGACTCCCCGGGTGACTAAGTTAAGACTACTGTACAGTTTAATTTAAACAGACAACAAGTATTTTTTTTTTTTTACCTGAGCAATCAAGTCTCCATTCTCAGCATGCACTTGCACTACTGCACCAAGGCCCTTCAGGAAAGTGAAAGCTTCGTAAAGCTGGTGAAGAAAAACAAGCACTGTGAATTGAAGTGCCACGGCAACAATGCAACAATAACAATATAAGTTAACAGAGATGTCAACTCGTGTGGTTTGGGCGAGAGGACTGCAAAGTGAAGTTTATACTGTAGACACTTGACACACAACGTATTAGCTTATTATACTCAGGGACATAAATCTAATTGTGTTCTATGCACAAGATGACATCTGGATACAAGAAATGTTCTGGAATTTTGACAAACCCTTAACAGTGGTTGGTTAATTTCTCCGACATGATTTATAATAAGGTTGCTGATTGTCATTTTTTTTGATTGGGCTGCATTGCTCATTTTAATTGAGCTTAAACTAATTGCCTTTTGTATGTTTTACAGGCACAGCAAAATAATACTGTCCCATGTAACAAAGCTTTCATGATGTGCTGTTACTGTTACTGAATGGAACAGCTGAGCCTCCCAGGTTTGTGCATTTGTAGTGGTTTAGCCCATGAATAACATGCTGTGCAGCTTCCCAGTGTTGTTTGGACTGCTATACCTTCTTACTCGGCTGCTGTCTACTATTAACACTACTCTGCAGCTGTGCGTTCTGCTTCTAAACACCAATCACCAGCTTCCATATTGCCTGAGCTACAAGCAACTGCACATCATCCCCAGGTTCCTCCGAAGCCTGGACTCCACATACCCAGAGTTCTCCCCCTTTGCTTCTCTTGTTTAATGAATCCAGGCTTCTCATTTAACCTAGAATCAACCTACTCAGTTCACCTCACTTGCATGAAACTCTCTGGTGGCTTTGGCCCAAGATATACTTCATAAAGACATTATGAAATCCCTTCAGTTATAAAGGGTAGTAATGTGCATCATGAAGCAATCCAGTAGTTAAAGAAAAGGGCTTATAACCAGGAAGTCCCCGGTTCAAATCCCATCTCAGCCACTGACTCATTGTGTGACCCTGAGCAAGTCACTTAACCTCCTTGTGCTCCGTTTTTCAGGTGAGACGTAATTGTAAGTGACTCTGCAGCTGTTGCACAGTTCACACACCCTAGTCTCTATAAGTCGCCTTGGATAAAGGCGTCTGCTAAATAAAAACAAATAATAATAATAATTCTGTATTTTGTTTATTGTATCAATCCTTGTGAGTTTGAATGGATTTCATTACAAAATTAAACTTTCATTTTTTAATTTTTTTCTACCCAATACTGGCCACCCTTTGTTATTGTTCAAAATAAACAATGGCAATATTTTGCCAAATAATATTGGTTTGCAAAAGGCTTATAAATACTGACTTGGAAGTAGCCCATGGAAATAATATAATTTCACAGCTGACTAAGCATTGACCCCTTCTCCCCTTATACCTAATGGTAATTAACAGATGTGTGTGCATGAGCCTTGCTTTTGTAATATCAGTGTTAATTACCTAATTTACTTAATGGCAAACTATAACTATCTGGCATAACCTGATTATTCATAATCATAAGCAACACACACTATCTGTGGGCGGGAGCTCTAGATTGCATATGAGCAGTGCTGTCGATGAACGCAAATGATTTTATTACTCCTGATATTAATTCATTGGCCTTCCAAAACACATCCTAGAGGTAGGATAGCTATCTCCAGAGAGTCATTTTTGTGTTCACATGAATTGTGAGTCTATATCTTGCTTCTTGACATTTACATTGGCATTCTCATTAAACCCTGCCATCAGAGTTAAGATTCTGGACTATCTGTTTTATTTGATCCTGTATTTTTTTATGGCATTCAGTGGTCTAGTAGAAGACCCTTGAATGTGAAAAAAAAGTTCTGTGTCCAGTGATATATATATATATATATATATATATATATATATATATATATATATATATTGTATATATATATATATATATATGCAAATGGTAATATTTAATAATAACAGGCAATTTGGCTCTTTTTTTCTCCAATTTGAAATGCCAAACCCATTGGATCAGGACAACTAAGCATCAGTGGGTGAACTCCAATACTGCTCTCAAGCCAATCACATCTTTCCACCCAGACAGACCTACGCAGTGGGCATCACCCCACTACAGAACCCAGGAAGAGAGACCTCACATTGGGCAATTGATCTGTTGGAGTTGTTGCTTAACTCATTAAGTGCCATTGTCCTCATTTGAGGACAGGCTACTTTGTCAAAAAGTTAAGTCTAAATGTAATATATCAAATTATATAAATACAGCTTACATTCAGATTTTTTCAAGGGAAAAATGTATTTGGTACTTAATGGGTTAAACAAAACAATGTGTATACACCCTCTGAGGGTTACCTTATTTAAATAAGGTACTTTCAACTGAATGACAGATAATCTGTATAAACTGTCATATTGCCACAAGCGGAAATACAATAAGTCCTAAGCACTAAATGTAAAAACCTCACATGTTTGTAAAGATATGTTTCTTAAATATTCCTTCTTACCTGACTGTCTGTCATCTGGAACCCCTCTGTATATGCCATGTAAACCTGGAAGGAGGTGATACCTGTTCAAGCAAAATCAGTCACATGCTCATTAAAACATATTTTTATTTAAATTCCCAACTCAAATTTAACAATATCAAGTTTAATCTGGTGTTGGGACTTTGCAGAACAATGCTGATTACCAATAATAATGGAAATGGTAAAAAAAATCAATGAATTCAGATCATACAGATGGAATCACGGAAACAAAGCAATGGCTCAGCCAGGTAGCTCTCTGAACCTCTTGACTGATAAACCAGATGTCAACCTATGCACTATGTGGGAAACTGTATTATTGACTTGTCAAGGCCATTCTATAATTCATTCATTCAGTCATTCATATCATAATGAAGATTGATGGATGTAATGGTAAAGCAAGTTTTCCTCACATTTGATATCATTGGAGAGGATATAATTAAGTTTTGTTTATTACCATGGTTCCTGTTTATGAGCCGATTAGGCCACTTAGTAACACCCTTGGGCAATTTACATTACCTAGCGTCAGCCTCAATTAAATATGCAGGATTTGCTGCTGCTGAGACCAATAATTAATATATATATATATATATATATATATATATATATATATATATATATATATATATATATATATATATATATATTTCAACAGCACTTTTTTTTTTTGTTTGTTTTTTATTTCCATTATCTGCAAACTGCTCCCGGCTAACAACTAGTATTTAACTCAGTTCAAAAACATTTCTTTGAGCATTTAAAGGCAATTTTTAGTAATATTTTGTAGATATTTAAAGTTAGAGAAGGTAGGGTATTATGCTCTTCTTTCAAGTTATCAGGGTTTTTAAGTACTATCAATACAGTATATGAAATAAAATGTCTCATAAAAGCAGAGTCATAATAGGAGTTTGGCTCCAACATGACAGTCACAGGTACGTTTTCCACAAGATGTTTAAATTCAATTGGTTTCTCAGTCAGTTTATGAGATTTGTGCTATTGAAGAAGCAGGTTTCTCAGTCGGTTTATGAGATTTGTGCTGTTGAAGAAGCAGGTTTCTCAGTCGGTTTATGAGATTTGTACTGTTGAAGAAGCAGGTTTCTCAGTCGGTTTATGAGATTTGTGCTGTTGAAGAAGCAGGTTTCTGAGTCGGTTTACGAGATTTGTGCTGTTGAAGAAGCAGGTTTCTCAGTCGGTTTACGAGATTTGTGCTGTTGAAGAAGAGATGGTACTCCTCTGTAGGATGTTTAATTCTCAGGGTTAATAATAGGCATCTTAAATATCTGTATTCTAAATACTCTCATTTCCAGAACACTTCTTGCATTGAAACGTAGTGAGTGTCTCATTCCACATGTAAGCTGTAAGCTTCATGGTGTACTAACCTTTATCTTGCACAAGAATCTCCAGCTCCTCCTTGACCCCCTCATGCCACTGGGTGATGTCCACGTGGAGGGAGTAGTCACAGCATGTCTTCTTGTCTGCGGCTTCATGCCACTTCTCAAAGGCAGCCAGCAGACTCCCCCCGGGCTCTGGGACAACATGATCAACTGAAAATAACAACAACAAACTCCTTGTTAGTCACTATAGCCACCCCCACCCCCACCCCCAACTTCACAGGAATTTTCAAACAGCATTGTTTTTACGTACATATTATGGGAAGTTCTTAAAGAAATGTAGATTCTACATTGAGAACCGATTAAAACTAGTGGCAGATGTTGTGTATATGGGTGCAGTGGCCTTAAAGTGTCACAATGAATTTTGTCAAACTACACAGTGTGGGTCTACGCACCAATAGCTTTCTCAAAAAGTGAATAAAAGTCCTGCTTTTGTAAACAACATGTGAGTGACGCAACAACAATTTTGATTTATAGATTAGACCCGCACATCTCAAGACACTTTACACTGTTTTTAACAAATACAATATCTAAAAAGAGTAAGAGTAAGGGTAACTATTGCAGTCTTGAGAACAGAAGGAACATGATCATGAGATAAAGAAAAATTAATAATATGAGTTAAGGCTGGAGCAAGATACTTCCCATAGCGCTGAGTCAATTTTGAAGGCCATGAGTCAAGGGAACAGGCTGGGGGCTTAGATTTAGTAATCAAGTCAAGAATCTCATCTGGGTTAGTACAGGAGAAATGGATAAGCTTTGGTGTATTAGGCAACATATAATGGAGTCAACCTTTTCCTTAAAGGAGGAAGCAAAGTTGGTATCCCTAAAAGAAGATGGTGTATTTAGGGCAGTATCTGAACCCAGGAGAACATTAAAGGTAGTAAAGTGGTAAAGTGACAGCGCCTCAGAAACGGCAAGAACATAGACCAGTAGATCGCCATTTATGCTCAATGCGACGACCCTGGGCTTTTACTTCATGCAGCTGAGGAGTAAAGCAGGGGGAGTACTGATCAGAACAAATTAATCTAGATTGTAAAGGTGCCACAATGTCCAAGATGTTTGTGAGAGAATTGTTATAAAGATCAACCGCATCATCCCCCAATACAGAAAGAGTCCCGACTAGAGGAGATGTAGAGATCAGATTAGTCACATTGGCATCAAGGCAATGTTTAGAGCAGTATTGTGTTCTTGGGAGTAGATATATAGTTAGTAAGTTAAGATCTGTTGAAACAAGGCAGTGGTCAGATACAGCAATGTCATCGACATGGAGGTCAAGAACTTGAAGACCAGAGGTTAGTACAAGATCTAAAATATGGCCACGGTTAGAGTTGGTGATTGAACATGTTAATAAAATCCAAAACAATCAATGACACTGAGAAAAGAAGCAACAGGTGGATAAGTGGGGGAGTCCACATGAAGATTGAAGTCACCCATGATGATGAGTCTAGTGGTAAGCAAATAAAGCACAGTTAAAAAATTTGAGAAAGGGGGGCACCATAGCAAGGCAAATTGACCAATGAAAATCATTCAGTTGCTGTATTTCAAACTGTTATTTTTTATTATCATTGGAAAAGCATACTATACTAAAGAAAAAGGAAAACAGGACACTAAAAATCCATAGTAGCTTTTTTTAAACAGCCCCAGAACCAAAGACTGGAACTTTTACTCACCGAGTCACCCCCTGAGCAGAGTGGAAAAAAAGGCCAAGATTAACAACAATGAACTCCTGCAGATTAAGCTGTTAAAATACGGATGTTGTATTATGTTCCATTTATTGTTGTTAGACTCTGTGCAGTTATTAATGAGGTTATGTGCAACAATGCAAGTACTTGTCATGAGTGTGTTTTAACATTATTTTAGTTGCTGTAACGTAGGTAGTTTTTGTTATTGCCTTTTGATACTGCATGCCAACAGTCCCTATATGGTTGGGACAGTCCCAATTTCCTAGCAAATGTCCCACGTCCCGATGCATAGAAAGAAAGTCCCGATATTTACCCACAGCTCTTCATGCTGCTGACACATCTGCTGATCACTGACTTATACAAAGGTAAGATCACTTCATTTTCTATTTTTACTGTCATGATGGTCATGTGGTGTTGAGTTGGGGGATACGTCTATTATATGATAATATATATGATCAGCGTCCCACTGAGCAGTTTCCAAATGTTGGCAAGTATGACCGTATCCATAAAAAATAACTGCATTTATCCTGCATGATGGTAGATTTGGCAAATGTTTGATTCCTAAAGATTTTTTAGCAGTTGATTCAGCATAATAAATAAGTAACTTAGTGATTCTCTAAACTGTTTACATTGTATGCTGCAGATGTATCAAGGCTTGCCATGATGTTTTGTTGTTTGTCTATTTTATTCCCCCTCCCCCACTGGAAATTTGACAAATCACACCCTGGTTATATACCTTGTTATTTAGGGAACAAGTATTTAAAAGAGCCATTTTAAACCGTTTAGCAGCAGGAGACTTCGACACAGGAATAAGAACTCGAGATGGACGGAATCTATTTCTCTCCCTTCCCTGACGTGTTGAAATAGATCGATTAGAGCAAGGGATCCATACATTAGGTACAGAACTGGGGATCGATAATATAAAACCTGAGTTTTTCTTAAACGCTGTAACAATGAAATAACAATAACATCTACAATCAAACAAACAGACAAATTACATATTCAACAGAGGCACTGTATTTATTTATTTTTTGTTTAAAGCCTTGCTGTTTGAAACTGTAAATGCCTTTTGATCTTCATGGTGTTCTGTTGCTAGGGTCCAACTGGTTACTAAGGAATTATCCCTGCTTTTTCTCCAACTGTCTCTCAGACGCTTCATACATATTTATATAGAAATTATGTAATAAATAGTTGCCTTGATAATGTTAATATAAAACAAATTAGTCTACTGTAATAATGTCAGAGATTAGGAAGCTAATACATTGATAGGTGTTGTAATTTACACATGAAAGCAGGCATAATAAAATGGCTTAAAACAAAAATGTGCACTCCACTTTATCCTACTTTATATGTAAAGTTAGAACCACATCCATACACAACTTTAAAATACAAAGCTTTCATTCAATGCCCTCTGTATTTTAACAGCATGTTTGCTGAGTATATATATGAAACAGCTTCTTAGTGAGGGAGCAGTTCAGTCTATACACCCATCCAATTGCTGGCCTTGTGCAGCTAACCCACTCGCCCCCTTAAACAATAAAACATTTCAGTACAAACGTGTCTAAAGATCTGATTTGCAAAACTCACTTTTATCAATTTCGAAAGTAAAAATCTACATTGCTGCTGCATTTCAACTTTAATTAAATTTTCTGTTTCGCTCAGTCGAGTTGTGTTGTTTACGTCAATATGTAAACATGTGATTTATGCATATATAAGTTGCCAAACTTTAAAAACCAGACCCATTTCTTGTATCCACCAATTGCATTATTTGCAAACCAGACACACTGTTCTAATCTTACTAATCATGGTGGTTCCTCCTGCCAGTGCTGCCATGGTCCCTTGATAAAAGTCGTCCACAGTTGTTGTTCCATGGTATGGCTTCTGCAAGTAAGTGTTCACGTCAATCCCACCCGGGAGCACCATTCGTCCATTGGCCTCTATGGTCTTCACTCCACCAGGAACAATCAGGTTCTCCCCTATTTGTCTGGAGGGGAAATACGATTTAGCAATCATAGTTTCTATATGTCGTCTGTGATTTTTATATTGAATATCTCAACTTGTACATTTAGATCCCTTTAAATCAATATCTCTCGCTCTCTTTGAAGGTTCAAAATTAATCAGGTACTATCTTTCAAGAGTATTTTTCACAGCATTTTTTTTCTTCACCCATATACTGTATATGCATTATGCAAGCAATGCAGACAATTATTTTTACCACTGGTTCAACTTTAAAGCAGATTAAACTAGAGTCCTGCAATGGGTCGGGTACCCATGGGTGACCCGTAAAAGCGGGTCAGGTTGGGGTCGGAATGTGAACCATTTTGTGGTTTGCGGTTCAGATGCAGGTAAAAAAAATAAAATAATTCAGCTCGGGTCTAAATTGGAATCACCGAAAACGTTTTCTGTCCTTTCAGCATACTCATCTGTAATCCTTTCCAAAATAACGTATTAGAAGGTAAATGTACTGGTATTTCCTGCACTAAAGCAGGAGGTGATTAGGGAGGAGTCAGCTGACTAGGCAGTGTTCTGTTTAGTCGCTTGTTTGATACGTCACAAGATCCTTTTATCACGTCTGTTTGGTGATAGTAAAAATGTCTGTGGACGAGGTGAAACAAAAGATAGCGCAGGGTTTATATCATTTAGTGGATAATAGTGCGAGAGGTGTGGAATTCTTTTACAATCAGAGCGAATGAAAATAATGAACATGTGACTGGATTCTGCTTTTCTGCACGACAGCCACAAAACTGGTACACCATCTCTCTGAAAGCACAGGTGTAGCTCCCTTTCAACTGGTGACACGAAAGGAATGTATTTTATAGTAAAGTAAGTAGAGATAGTTAATACATGACAATGGTAAAATATATCCAGACCACTAGAGGAAGCTACCACACTGTATTGCCTATTGTATAAACTCAATCTGTGGAGAATGGTATATCTGTGTGTGAATGTGCGAGTATGAGAGTCAGTCAGCGCAGGCACTAGGTACAGGACAAACACTTGCGGGTTCAGTTGCAGGTCGTATTAAAGCGGATCGGGTCACTGGTAAGAAGACGGTGCTGCAGCGGGTTGCAGGTCGGGTCCTGTAGTAGCGGGTCTGGGTCAGAAGCGGTGCATATATTGTATCACCATCATCATCAAATCACTGAATTACAGGTAGCTGAAAACTTACTTTATCAACCCATCTTCCAAATAGATATCTGCATAGAAGGATTGATCGTCGTTGATGATTCTGCCTCCTTTGATAAGCAATCGGTCACTCTAGAAAGCAAAAAGAAATGCATTCATCATCATCATCATCATTATCATCATCACCATCATCCTTTCCCAGGTCTATTTTTTTCCATTGCTCTTATCAGTCCCAAGACACTTTTATGACTTCATCATCACAGGGATATTTTAATTTTCTATGCAGTTCTCCTTTGTCATAAAGAAGCTTATTATAGTGCAGAACGATAGGTTACGGATGGAATCCCGGTCCCCTGAAAGAGAAGATGACCAACAACCAATACTCTTGGGATATGCCTGCCACAGGTCAGGTATTTACTGAGCATTTTATGTCAGAGCTGCTGATAGGCCCCTCTGGTGAGTGACGTCCTCTCTCCTGCCTACTGAGGTATTAAGTAGTTACTCCGCAGAGATCACGTTCTCTTTTGCATCAAACCCACGAATGCGAGTGATGCGACCTCACAAGGTTTGTTGGTCATCTTCTCTTTCACGGAACCGGGGTTACATCCATAACCTATCATTCCCTTTCAATTTGACGACCAACAACCAATACTTTGGGGAAAGTATATCAAAGCCGTAGCGAGGGAGCGTGAGTGGACAGCAGATGAGGGACGTCTCGTTAACACCAAACTAATCTTTGTGGTGTGAGGACCTTTGTGCCTAATGAAGGCATGGAGGGATCTACCACATTGAATCGGTAGAACCTGGTGAATCTATGCAGAGTAGCCCAGCTAGCTGCTGGGGCTTCCGAGTGGCGCATCCAGTAAAGGCACTCCACATCTAGGTAATTCAACACCATGATCCCTTGTAGCTGCAAGGGGGCTAAGATGGCATCCACGCACTTTTAAAATGTGTGTGGGGCTAAGGAGAGGCTGAATGGCAGCAGGGAAAACTCGGAAAAGGTATTTCCAGTGGGTGGGACGAATAGGGACATGAAAATACGCATCCTTTAAGTCCACAGTGGTAAACCAGTCGCCCAGCTGGACTGACTGGAGGATGTGGCGATGTGTGACCATCTGGAACCTCCTCACCTTCAAGAACCCGTTGAAGTGTCTAAAGTCCAGAATAAGGTGCAGGTCCCCGTCCTTTTTTGGCACTAGAAAGTACCTTGAGTAGAACCCCTCTTCTTGAGAGGTGTGTTCTATGACGTGTATGGCTTGATTGAGAAGTAATGTTTTTACTTCTTGACTGAGGGTCAAGACCTGTAGAGGGTCGCTCACGGAAGTAACCGTGATCCCTTAAAAGGGAGGAGGCCCCACACGGAACTGTAGCGTGTAACTGGTTTGTACGGTGGCAAGCACCCGAGAGTTAGGTGCAGTTGCGCCAGTATTGCAGCTGGTGTTGTGAGAATGGGTGGGTCTGTGATCCTTCATTGGCCATTAGGGCATACAGGATCCTTGGCCAGAACTCCTACCAGAGGGGCTTGCACCAGGGCCGCTATGGTGGAATCCACCGGCAGGAACTGCGCTAGTCCCAGCGCCCCTGCACCTTCCAAGGAGGCCAGCGGGCTGCGTGCTTTGATACGCTCAGTGCAGAGGCCAGTCGGTGCCTGGAAGACTGTACCTCTTCCAGAAAATCCAGGAACACCGGAAAGGGCTGCGGTGGGGGGTGAAGCTTGCACTGGTCTGAACACAGAATGGCGCAGCTTTCCAGGGAACCTGGAGGAAGTTGGAGGCACACGCCATGAGTGCTCGAACTGAGCTCGATGGAGGGGTAACCTCAGTCTCTGAGGCTATCTCAGAGCTGGGCCCTGTCTCCTGGGTCACTTCCTGGACCTCTGTCTCCTACTGCTCCTAAGAGTCCCCATCTCAGGAGGCCTCAATTGAGATTGCGTCTTGGTCCGCCTCACTCATCACCTCGTTTCGGTCCGAGACGTCCTCAACCACTGGTAAGGGAGGGGTCGGTACTGGGGCAGGTGCTGGATGTGGAGCTGGGGCAGGCGCAGGGGGCAGATAGTGCTGCCTGACCAGGTACTCGAGGACCTGGGCCATATGGCTCTTCAGGTCCGAGATGTCCTTTGCCTGCCTACCGTGGCTTGCTCGCTTTCTGCTTCTCAAGGGAGACCATGAGCGGCTGCAAGCTTGGTGGGCTGGAGCCTGTGTACAGGGTATACCCTGTTATGGGCTGAAAGGCAGGTGGAGGAGGGGAGGATGGGGCTCCCAACGCTGCAGAGGGCTCAGCTGAACTGGCTGAGGAAGCCGCTCATGTGAACTCCGCAAGCCTCCTGCGCAGGGTCCAAGGCTGGGACGCTGCACAGATCGAGCAGAACGTCTCATCTCCTAGGGCAGAGGAGGTGTGCTGCATCCTCAAGCACTTGACACATAAGAGGTGCTTGTCCTCTGGGGGAAGCATCCCTCCACAGGACGTGCAAGGGTGGAACTTGGACATAGTGCTGCCGGGAGCATTTACTATAGGGGTGTCTGTGCACCAATGCATCGAATTCTGAGGCTCTGAGGCACCGAAGTGCCGAGGGGACCAAGGGTATCAATGCAGAGAGTGCCTGTGCACCAAAGGTGCAGAAGCACCAAGGCGTTGAGGTTCTGGAGCACCGAGGGTGTCAAAGCACCGATTTGGGGGATGGTATCTCAGTTACTACCATTATCGTGATGATATCATTATCCAGCTGGTGACCTCTTCTTTTCACCCAGATTATTCTCTACCACTTTCTTAAACTCCTGCTGCTTTTTTTAATTACAGCTCTTATTCACACAATATTTTAAAGGCTGCAATATACCACAGTTGCATGACTCAACCTCCTCCATGGGATTCAATATTTGGGTGAATAAACAGTGCTGCTTGCTGCTCCTATTTCACTTGGACACACTTATTAAATCTATTTTCTTATCCACTTCCAGAATGGACTTGCCATGTACCAAGTCTGAACATCATTAGTAATTTCATAATTTCCTTTTTCATATTTATACACATGCTTATAATTCAGGCTGTATTGCATTAGTACTCTGTCTTTGTGAAAAAGCCCAAAATATACACACATATATATATGTGTGTGTGTGTGTGTGTGTGTGTGTGTGCTTCAATAACCTGATAAAAGCGCTGGCTGATGATTACCTAACAATGCACAGCTACAAGCTCAGACCTTACAAAATTCATGTCATAGTCCATAGTCAAACAAATCCAGGAAAAAAAACACACAAATACCTGTGCACTAAGAATGAAACCGTCTAAAGCTATTTTTTTATCACTAACACAAACAAAGTGTCTTTAAAGCAAAAAGGAGCGAATTCAGATCATATTGATACTTTATGTGATGCAGACAGTCAACAGGGCGTGACTTGTTTTTTATATTGTAATAGCAACCTTAGTTGACAAATGACAATCCCATACTGAATCCAGACCTTGATTATTGTAATCCATGCCCTACATTTACATGCTAACCGTAGCCTTCCGCTTCACTGCACACAACCAATCAGGCAGCAATGCTGTAAGCTCGTCCATCTGTGCACATCATCACACTAGATCCTCTATGACGTTCATATGTTATCTAAACTACAGAGTACACCTTCACAAATAAAGTCAGTAACAATGGGAAGATAAGCTAATAATCATATTAAAAAATGCTCAGGGTACCAATGTCAGCAGTTGAAATAGATTTTTAAACCTCTTAAGGTTATAGCATATTCTTTTCGAAATCATTATAGATTGTTTAAGCTACCTGTAAAATTTGAATTATCCTACTGATATTTGATTTCCAGTGAAATATTATTGGATCAGCTTGGTGTCTTACAGACAAATGTTGTTGTTTTTTCTAAGAGGGACGTAATCAATAACCCAATGCTACATAAAATGCTAAAGTAGTTATCTTTATCACAGTTGTTTTTTTTGTTTGTTTTGTTTTGTTATTTGGTATATTTCAAAAGCCACTACTGGGAACCATAAGCAACATGTAACTCAAGGATAACAGACAGACATGAAGAACAAGGCAGAGTAATTGACTGACTGACAGGCATTGCACAGGGATGTTCGACAGATAGGAAATTAAAACAATACAGAAAGTATTTCCGTTTCCATTGCTTCAAAGTCAATTATCTTGTAAAAGCACTCGACAAATATGAACAAATAGAGAACAAAAAGAAAATAACCCAAAACCAATGTAGTAGATTATCAAAGTTTAAGTACCATACTGTATGTCAACCAAATAAAAATGTGACATAATGCAAGCTTCATTGTCCCTCCTAAGACTGAGTTATTTGTCATGCAAATTAATTGTCTGAAATATTCTGTAATATAAGAAAGCTGCATCTCCCATTTGCAAGACAGCTGTTCTGACAGACATTGAAGGAGATGATAGGAGGTGCATGGCAAGCAGTTGCTTCTCTATCCAGGACTATAGAAAAGCAATAGAATAAAGCATGAATTTGCAATACAGCTTATTGGCAGTGCTATGGCATTATGGCTGTTTTTTTTTTTTGTCTAAACACAATATGGGCCAAGTGAAATTGTTCATAATATGTATTAGTATAATAGGTAAATCAAATTAAAACTTTAAACAGATGGTTAGATAAATAGACCGATAGAGCGGTGTGGGTGAATTGCCTAATTCTCCCAACGACTATAATCGCAAACTGAACGGCCAACCGTAAATAAAGGGGCTGCCGTGTATCAACAATGCATGTTTTAACATTCACCAAGGTTACAGTCTTATCTTGAAGACATTCAAAGTGAAAACATTCATTTCCGATTGACGGAATTAGCATGTTTCATTAATTAATGTGGCTAAAGATGTTATTGTGCAAGAACCATTGTTCTATATAAGCAGTACAGTAGGTGTTGCCTTTACCATGGCGATTTCTGTCCATGACAATCTATTGCATATTGGCCAAATGTTGTACGCTTTTCTATTGATAGCCTTCTCAAAACATCTGCATCTTTTCTCATTCCTGTGTGCTATATTCAATAAAAAAATACGAGGATATAGTGTAGGATTTGCTTATGAGTATTCCCCCTCCATCTTCTGTCCCGTGTATTTTATCATCTCCAACCCCCGTGTTGAATTCGATAGAAAAAAATCTAAATTGCTTACGCTTCATGTTAGTGACATTATATTCTGTAAATCTGTGCACCCGCGAAGCATTGCTATGTTTGGGTCGTGTTACTATGTTATTATTGCCTGTTATTGTATATATATATATATATATATATATATATATATATATATATATATATATATATATATATATATATATATATATATATATATATATTGAGCGAGAAGACAACCCCGAAAGTGGTATATAAGGTAGGCGCTTCTTATTACTATGCATTTATATAACCAGGCACCGTGAATACAGTGTTAGCTTTAAGAAACGCGGTTTTTATTAACTGCCTTTTCAAAGTTCAAAAAGAGAAATGATATTTTCTTTCTTGACACCGGTAACACATCAATCAAATGCCAACGTCCTGTTAAAGTTAAAACGCAATAAGCAGCCTTGGTCACAACACGTTACCTTGACATGCATTACTTCCATTGTAGCTTCTTTTTCTGACTGCGAATCTAATATCACATCTTCTACAGGTATTACTGCAACTGCTTATGGACCAGAAAGCTGCACTAAGTCCATCACAAACACTGATTCCGAGTGATCGACACAAGCAACAGAGACACAAGCAGAGGAGATGCAACATCAGAATGTATCTTACCGTTATGCGAGGGATGCTCTTCTTGCCTTGATAACCAGTCACCGACATGATTATTTCCAACGTTCAAACAAAGACCCCAAGTCAGTTAAAACGTATCTTTTTTATTAGGTCAGGGACCTCTCAAGTATGAGATCAGTAAATCTGCCACCTTTATGTTGAAAATATTAAAAGGACGTGCCTCCCCCCACAAGGAGTTGTCTATAGCTCCTACTAGAGGCTGCAGCGCCCTCTTCACTGAGAATGCTTAAAACATTTCACATCAACTCAGGACCAGCTGTGCTCTCTATCTACGTAGCAGGCCTGTCTATGATTCTAATGTCTATTTATCGTTAACATGGTTTTATTTATGTATGTATTTATATATGTATATATTTATAACTTTGTTTTCATTGTGATGCAACAGGGGTGCAGCATTGTGTGTGATCTTTAGTGATGGTGTAGGGCCAGGAAGTGGTGCATTATCAGAATGAAGTATGCGTACCAAAACATGACCCGTGTACGCTGTTGAAAAGCTGTACATTTGTATTTCAAGTATTTTAATGCATGTGCCAGTTTATTTATATATATATATATATATATATATATATATATATATATATATATATATATATATATATATATATATATATATATATATATATATATATATATATATTAGCTCAAAGAGCCAGCTGCCCAACGTTTCGATATGTTGTACATATCTTTCTCAATGGAGCCTGTGTTTGAATCAAAACATATATACACACACTGCTGATAGCGGTATAGCCTACAGTACAGTGTGAAGCAAGAGAGTATTGAATAGGCTACTGATCTATGCTTGCTATAAATATATACCTTATTTCAGAACCCTTAATTGTGTTCATAAGTTGCTACAGTCCTTAACATTGCGTTATGACAATATGCAGATTTAAGCTCATGGAATCTACGTTATTTTCAAATGTGTACATGTGATTGTGTTTCCATCATTTAAACAGATGGATAGAATATCTAATAATTGTGTTAAATGAGGTGTATATGCATGCTGCCTGTGGGCACTGTATACCAAGGGCTCAACGTTAGATATGATATGTTGGCTATAACTAGATAAGTTTGGAAATAAATTAGTGTTTGTGGTATACCTCTTCACTCTATATAGGAATGTTACCATGTAAATGTAAGCATTTACATGGTAACCCTCCCCCTTGGAGTTGACTTTTGTTTAACAACGTTCGGTCCAATACACTCAGAGCACATTGCATTTGTAAAATGCTGTTCTGTTTTGTTTTTTTTTTGGTTATTTTTTCAGTATAATAATTTCAAAAATAAATAAACAATACAAATAAGCACCTTTGTTGATACCACGCAAGACATGCAGGGGCGATGGGGACAGTCAAGAGAAATGGAATGCAAGGCATTTATTAACTAGCTAACACAGGGCTGTAAGCGATCTGCAAAAACAAACAAACAAAAATAGTGCTCAGAGTTGTTGTCATCTTAGTATAGCCCCGTAACGTTAAAGACTATTGCACTTAAAATACACATCTCTTATGATAATAATTTTAAAAAGTTATATTGACACCTTTTAAAATTAGATCTCCAGCCATATAAGGCTAATTAATTCGGAAGTGCTGTGATTGGTACTGCACAAATCACTACGAACAAGACAAACCGTATATCACCCACAAAATACTATATGTTTATATTTTTGATAACCCAATTTGTTGCTCATCAGTTAAAGTCACATACATTTGGTGAATTGTGAAAAAAAAAAGATTAAAAAAAAACAAAAAACCTTTAAGGGCCAAATCGCCGTTTCCTTGTTTTCTGAGTTAAAATCATCTTATTAAAAAACCGATAATAAGCAGTTTTAATGCTTAAATTACATTTATAAATAAAACGTGTTTTAAAGTGAGTTTTTTATGCTGCCTCCGTGGCGCATTATTGAGTGCAGCATAGCCTAGTGTAAGTAATGTGTTCATTTACTTCACCAGTAACCACAGTAACTTGCCACAGCTTTAGAGTTGCTATCCATGGTGCTGGACGAAATCCTAACCATTTTATTCACTACTGAAATAGCACCGATAAACTACAAGCCTGTTGGATTTAAAACACCCAGAATAACCTTCTATTCAGCATATTAAACGAATGTGCTTGTGCCTTGTTTTCTGTTGAAATCCTGCTGGGCGGGACCTATACAGGAATAACATTCAATCTGGACATTTTAGCAACATGTGTAAAAAATAGGAGCCGGTGTTACGCAGATTTCTGTATCCCCATAGAATTCTGTATCCCCTTAGATTTGACGCCTGCGTAGATCAAGACAGCTATACTTGAACGCTTGATGTTTCTGAACAGTATTGAATTGTAATAAAATTAAAATGTGTTTTAAAAGAAAAATACAGTTTTATAAGGTTACTTTTAATCAATGGTTTCGTGTATTCAGCAATGCAGGAGGCTGAGCGTACTGTAGAAAATCAGTGGTGTTAAATGTGCTTTTTGTATTTTGCTACAGCATTAGTTTGGTCTTGTTTTCAATATTTGTTGCAAACTGCAGCAGAACTCAGTGGCAGTGCGTGAGAACACAGCGGGACTCGGGCACAGGAACATCGCACATCCACGTCCAGCTTTGAAAAACTGCATCTGCACAGGCATGGAGTCATGCGGGGATACAGAATTCTATGGGGATAAGAGAAATCTGCGCAACACCAGAAATGAGCTTAATAAAAGAAACGCTGCAAAGGCCACAGCATGTGCGCATGAGCAATATTAGCCTACTGAATGCTGTAGGCTTTACGGTAAAGTTTGTTGGGTTGTCGGGAAGCTACCGATGTATTTTCATTCATTAAAATAAAAAACTACGTACATACGTAATGTTTGCCGTCTTGTTGTTGGAATGTTGCAGAATATTACGACAGTACTTTTTTTTTCTCCATGTCATAATATTGGAAATGAATCTGAATTATCCACCAGAATCATGGTTAATGCTGTGGCGTTATGTTGAGATCATGCGGGGTTTTAAAAAAAAAAACCCACCTGCCCTGAGAGGAAATCTATTATGCAGTGGTCTATTTATACAAGTAAGATATATGGCTGACACTGCAGGTTATTGAAAAATAGAACGCACTGCGGTTTTCGTCTTACTAAAAACTAGTTCAAGGTGGCAAGGTGTGTATAGTATAATGCATAGTCATATCGCATGAGTTATTCTTAGGCGTTACTGTTAAATTAAATAATTAAGAATTAGACATACGTCATACGGGACAGATTTTCTAAACCCATTTTGTAATACTTTTTATTATTATTATTAAGACATGTCTCTTTTAAAAGTGCCAATGTTCAATCTTTCACATTTTCTTCTTGTAATCCTAAAACCAATGTTTGCCAATTTGGTGGAAATACATTGTTTCATTTTCCTAACACATAATGCCACAGATTGTCTATTGTATTGCAGGCCATGGAAGTAGGCTACGCGTAAACATACTGTAAGATACTGGTATTTTAATAGCGTTCCTGCATGTGGTACAAAAGGAAACTCAATTGAATTAAGTAGTAGGATTGAATTATTTAATCGGGAAACATTTACCTATTCTATGAGGGTTAGCACCTCATAAGATCTAGAATGACTTCCCAAAAATGTCCAGTACTAGGTGAAAGAGGTGATACAATACAGAAATACATCTGATCAATGTGATTCAAAGCATTAAATACGAGACTTTAAAAAAGTACATGTTTGCACTTGAAAAGTTTCAGTAATACAATCAAGCATGTGCCTGCAATGCGATGCTCTATTTACATTGACACAAAATAATCAGTTTGTATCTGAGCCATACCTTTCCATTCTCCTGGCCCTGCAGAAACTCTTTCCCGGTCGGGTACCTGATTTCCACTCCCGGCGTCTTGTCCTCTCTGTCTCCGGGAGAGCTGATTACTGACCCAGAGACCTCGCTCACATCACTAGCGGTCTCGCTGAAATTGTCCCCATCCAGCACCTCCCTGCTATCGCTCCTGGGGGTCCGGGACCCCTTTTTCCCGACGCTGTAGGCATCAAAATCTATGGTCTTGTTCTCATAGGCCCCCTCAACTGAAGCAAACATACCCCACGATTTCTGCCGCGGAGTCTGTGCCGTGGTCCCCGGTCTGGCCAGGTACACGGGTAAGTCATCTTCTTTATCCCAGTTTCCCCTTCGGTCATTCATTCTAACTGCGAATCAAAGACAAATCCCACTTCAGGAGACGCTAATCACTTTAATACCCTCCCCAAAAATAACTCATCCGCACCACAGACAGCTGTGAAACAATCGTAATGTGCTTCAAATTGAGTTATAAGATCAGGGAATCCAATATTTCTTTACGACCTTGGTCATACAAAGGATTATACAGCACTGCAATGCACAGCTCCTCGGCACACGAAAAATAACACTGCGCCTCAGTACACGAGTCCTGACATACGTAATGATGTAAACAATCGCCGGATTCAAGATCATGCAGCACCTCGTACAGGAGCAGGTTGATAGACCACACCGGGCACGCACATGTAAGAACAAATTACGTTATCTACGGCTTCTGAAGAACCTATTCGTAATGAAAAAGAACAAAGCCAGGTACCTAACGCCTAAAACGACAAAGAGACCACTGTTTCTTATTTAATATTAATTCAGATTTTTATAGCCTATATATATATTTATATATAATATATTTTTTTATTTGCATTAAATTAACTGCTTGGTGGATCCTTTGTAAATCAATGCTGTTGTCCACGTTTTCTTTACTAGTTGAAAAGAGGCTCCCTGCTTTAGGGAGAAAGAACGCGAAACAATAGAAAGATCCTGAAGTGGTCAGATTTTGCCTCTCAAGTCCGCATCCCACAGCAGCAAGGAGTCCAGTGGACACGATCCACAGAGTGAAGTGGTGGCGAGTTGGAGACTTGAGACAGCTCTTGTGACACGGAAGTGATATAAAACGTCTTGGTGCTGCATACAATGGCCTGCTTCAGTCTGTTTTCGTAGTTGTCAGGGTTTTTTCAAGGAGTAATGATGACTGGGTGAATTTTCACGCAGCAATCAAGAGTGGTTTTGTATCAACTTGGAATAATTTAGAAAAGGAGGGGGGTGTCCCTCCCTGCAATAAAGCATTCACGTCACGAGGAGCTGTCCTTCAGCACGGGCTGTATTAAAGCTCGTAGCAGTCTTCCAGGGGTATTTTGCAGCGCATACTGAAGGGTCATGAATGCGTCTCTTTTAAAATAGTTCGTTTTCCCATTGATATGCTAATAATAAAGTAGACATTACTCTTATTATAAACATGATGTATTACAGTAAGCCAAAACGCTGTCTTGTGTATTGTTCCACCCAGCCCACAATTAACAGTGTCATTTAAAACTAGTTAATGTGCCCAATTCATCCTTTTACCAATGCCATTTCTAAATTGTTGTAAGACAGTAGTTTTTAACTGTTTAATATTGACAAACATGGTCATTGCAAAATCTGACATTAGCTTCTGTTAACAAACTGCTTATAAACACTGGTGTACAGTGAGTGGAAGTCAAACTGCTGATTAAAACATAGGGCAATAAATACAACGATGCTCCACGTTATATGTATAAGATTATCAAGTGAACATTGCACTAATAATGCAAACACAGGTTTCTGAATGTCAATACTTCTGAGCTAATATAGTGCTTTGTCTATCCAAATAGTAGAAATGATGTGATTAACTGAATTTATACCAATACTGTACATATCTGGTCTGAGCAGATACAAAGCACTTATGATCAGGACAGACACAATCGTGCTTTGATGAGATGTGGTATTCATTTGACCTATTCATGTTCAAATAGAACAAGTCACAAATGTATAACACATATACCCAGGTATTGGCAAGAGCACCTACTGCTATCCTTCCAATTCTTTTCAAATTTATAGTATGGACAAATAAGAATCCAAATGGTCACGTGACATTTTTTTTTTAAACATTAAAGGCCGATTTTGACCCAATATATGCTTTTTGTTTATACCAGTGATTTTTTTTTTTTGCAAAACTCCAAAAATGCTAATTCAAAATTATTCATAACCTTTGATGCTATGATAGTATTGCCTACAAGGTGCTAGAAATTTAAATATGATAATGAAGAACCTAATTCTAGAACAGTCTAGAAAAAGCCACCCTTAGGAAAATGTCACAAGGACAATTGCTTAAAGTTTGCAAAAGTTTGCAAATGTCTGGTGAGGTGTACAAAGAAAAGAACACCATACCTACTGTCAAGCATGGAGGTGGTAATATGCTTCTATGGGGCTGTCTTTCCTCTAAAGGCACAGGAAATTTAGTTCCAATGCATGGTAAAATGGATTCCAAAGCATACCAAATGATATTGGCCAATTCCCTGAAACCCTCCACTACAAAACTTTGTCAGGGTATGAATACTTTTGAATTCGCATTTTTGGAGTTGCTGAGATAAATAATTGTAGACATCTATTACTTGTAACTATTTCTTGTAACTTCCCAAACCACAAAAGGTAAAACCTTTGCTACAAATGATTTGTATTCCTAGTTCTTTCTAGTGTAAATTCCTAGTTCTTTCTGTGCCCAAATCTATTTATAAAGTTATGTTTATTACTGTTATAAATATTATACAAATGGGTCATGTGTGGGGTACAGGACAGAAAGAACTAACATTCTAAAAGCAATTATTGCATAATCATGATCATTTAACTTGAACTGTTTTCCTCGACAAAGTGGCAAACAATTCTGTAATTTTAAAATAAACATCCACATTCCTTTTAGATTTTTGCTTTATTAAAATGCATACTTTTACAGTTATTACAAAATTGATATATACACAATTTACAACTTAATATACAAAAATACATTTGTTTTAACAAGTACATTGTCCATGTATTTACATTTCATTTAGGCATAGTTAATAATACATCTGTGATACAGAACTTAAAAGTAATGAAGGTACAGATTTACTGATTACATAAAAAAAATGTATATACATATTTTCAGCACATTGCTGTGCTAAACAGCAATCCACAGTGAAAGAACTTGGGTTTACAAACAAAAATGACCCTGAATTAGAACAAATACCTACATATATGTAGGGTTAAATACAGGCGATTCTGTAAAATTCTTAATACTAATATTACTTCAAAAACCCAAGGCACATGGGGGATATTTTTAAAGCCATTTACTTTCAAGATAGTAGAAAAAAAATCTGCTAAATGTCACAAAATTATCAAAATTCTGTATAACTCAATATTTTATAACAGTGTTTAAATATAATTTCTGCACGGTTAGTTTGTAGTTTTATAAAGTTTTCTCTTTTCAGAAAAAAAAAAAGTTTTAAAGTGTCAAAAACGGCCCCAGATGTATTTGGTTCTTAGATCTTGAACAATGGACAACGTGACTGTAGTGCAATCCTAAAGTCTACCCCTCTGCCTCCATAAGGCACTAAAGGGTTTCCAAAGGATTTAACTGCAAATCAATTATGTAAATTAACACTCCGCTCACAAAACTGTATCTCTGGTATTACAGCCACATTAATGTTGAGGGATACCATTACTAAGTAAGGCCACTGTATGAAAACCATGCTAGCTGTGTGCCAAGTGGGTAAACAGAAAAAAAATAAGAATACATTATCATTTTTTCTGCAAATTCTAGAGGGTAATATTGTAATATTTAATTGTATTCTTGCATTTCAATTAGTTTGTAAATTAAGTTTTGAAATGAGCACCATATCAGTTCTCTGTGTCAATAGCAGCCAGCTCCTTACCATGGTGCATTGATCAGTTGTCTTGCATCTTTTCATATGTTGATATGTTGCAAGCTAAAGCACAAACTATTTTGACTGTTTGTTCTGTTGGTGGTATACTGTATATAATGTCAATCAGTTGATCTATTTGATGTAAGAGATTAAAGACAAAGTAGAATTTAGAGGTTTTACACAAGAATTTTCATTCTAGAATTTCAAACATTCTAGTCATTGAGATTATATATATATATATATATATATATATATATATATATATATATATATATATATATATATATATATATATATATATACACTACCGTTCAAAAGTTTGGGGTCACTTAGAAATTTCCTTGTTTTCGAAAGAAAAGCAAATTTTTTGTCCATTAAAATAACATCAAATTGATCAGAAATACAGTGTAGACATTGTTAATGTTGTAAATGACTATTGTAGCTGGAAACGGCTGATTTGTAATAGAATATCTACATAGGCGTACAGAGGCCCATTATCAGCAACCATCAGTCCTGTGTTCCAATGGCACGTTGTGTTTGCTAATCCAAGTTTATCATTTTAAAAGGCTAATTGATCATTAGAAAACCCTTTTGCAATTATGTTAGCACAGCTGAAAACTGTTGTGCTGATTAAAGAAGCAATAAAACTGGCCTTCTTTAGACTAGTTGAGTATCTGGAGCATCAGCGATTCTGTAAAATTCTTAATACTAATATTACTTCAAAAACCCAAGGCACATGGGGGATATTTTTAAAGCCATTTACTTTCAAGATAGTAGAAAAAAAATCTGCTAAATGTCACAAAATTATCAAAATTCTGTATAACTCAATATTTTATAACAGTGTTTAAATATAATTTCTGCACGGTTAGTTTGTAGTTTTATAAAGTTTTCTCTTTTCAGAAAAAAAAAAAGTTTTAAAGTGTCAAAACGGCCCCAGATGTATTTGGTTCTTAGATCTTGAACAATGGACAACGTGACTGTAGTGCAATCCTAAAGTTCTACCCCTCTGCCTCCATAAGGCACTAAAGGGTTTCCAAAGGATTTAACTGCAAATCAATTATGTAAATTAACACTCCGCTCACAAAACTGTATCTCTGGTATTACAGCCACATTAATGTTGAGGGATACCATTACTAAGTAAGGCCACTGTATGAAAACCATGCTAGCTGTGTGCCAAGTGGGTAAACAGAAAAAAAATAAGAATACATTATCATTTTTTCTGCAAATTCTAGAGGGTAATATTGTAATATTTAATTGTATTCTTGCATTTCAATTAGTTTGTAAATTAAGTTTTGAAATGAGCACCATATCAGTTCTCTGTGTCAATAGCAGCCAGCTCCTTACCATGGTGCATTGATCAGTTGTCTTGCATCTTTTCATATGTTGATATGTTGCAAGCTAAAGCACAAACTATTTTGACTGTTTGTTCTGTTGGTGGTATACTGTATATAATGTCAATCAGTTGATCTATTTGATGTAAGAGATTAAAGACAAAGTAGAATTTAGAGGTTTTACACAAGAATTTTCATTCTAGAATTTCAAACATTCTAGTCATTGAGATTATATATATATATATATATATATATATATATATATATATATATATATATATATATATATATATATATATACACTACCGTTCAAAAGTTTGGGGTCACTTAGAAATTTCCTTGTTTTCGAAAGAAAAGCAAATTTTTGTCCATTAAAATAACATCAAATTGATCAGAAATACAGTGTAGACATTGTTAATGTTGTAAATGACTATTGTAGCTGGAAACGGCTGATTTGTAATAGAATATCTACATAGGCGTACAGAGGCCCATTATCAGCAACCATCAGTCCTGTGTTCCAATGGCACGTTGTGTTTGCTAATCCAAGTTTATCATTTTAAAAGGCTAATTGATCATTAGAAAACCCTTTTGCAATTATGTTAGCACAGCTGAAAACTGTTGTGCTGATTAAAAAAGCAATAAAACTGGCCTTCTTTAGACTAGTTGAGTATCTGGAGCATCAGCAATTGTGGGTTCGATTACAGGCTCAAAATGGCCAGAAACAAAGAACTTTCTTCTTAAACTCGTCAGTCTATTCTTGTTCTGAGAAATGAAGGCTATTCCATGCGAGAAATTGCCAAGAAACTGAAGATCTCGCATACAACGCTGTGTACTACTCCTTCACAGAACAGCGCAAACTGGCTCTAACCAGAATAGAAAGAGGAGTGGGAGGCCCCGTGCACAACTGAGCAAGAGGACAAATACATTAGAGTGTCTAGTTTGAGAAACAGACGCTTCACAGGTCCTCAACTGGCAGCTTCATTAAATAGTACCCGAAAACACCAGTCTCAACGTCAACAGTGAAGAGGCGACTCCGGGATGCTGGCCTTCTAGGCAGAGTTGCAAAGAAAAGCCATATCTTAGACTGGCCAATAAAAAGAAAAGATTAAGATGGGCAAAAGAACACAGACACTGGACAGAGGAAGATTGGAAAAAGTGTTATGGACAGACGAATCTAAGTTTGAGGTGTTCGGATCACAAAGAAGAACATTCGTGAGACGCAGACCAAATGAAAAGATGCTGGAGGAGTGCTTGACGCCATCTGTCAAGCATGGTGGAGGCAATGTGATGGTCTGGGGTGCTTTGGTGGTGGTAAAGTGGGAGATTTGTACAGGGTAAAAGGGATCTTGAAGAAGGAAGGCTATCACTCCATTTTGCAACGCCATGCCATACCCTGTAGACGGCGCTTGATTGGAGCCAATTTCCTCCTACAACAGGACAATGACCCAAAGCACAGCTCCAAACTATACAAGAACTATTTAGGGAAGAAGCAGTCAGCTGGTATTCTGTCTATAATGGAGTGGCCAGCACAGTCACCGGATCTCAACCCTATTGTGGGAGCAGCTTGACCGTATGGTACGTAAGAAGTGCCCATCAAGCCAATCCAACTTGTGGGAGGTGCTTCAGGAAGCATGGGGTGAAATCTTTTCAGGATTACCTCAACAAATTGACAACTAGAATGCCAAAGGTCTGCAAGGCTGTAATTGCTGCAAATGGAGGATTCTTTGACGAAAGCAAAGTTTGAAGGACACAATTATTATTTCAATTAAAAATCATTATTTTTAACCTTGTCAATGACTATATTTCCTATTCATTTTGCTATATTTCCTATTCAAACTCATTTCATGTATGTTTTCATGGAAAACAAGGAAATTTCTAAGTGACCCCAAACTTTTGAACGGTAGTGTATATATATATATATATATATATATATATATATATATATATATATATATATATATATATATATATATATATATGTATGTGTGTTATTTAAAATCCTATACTTTGTAATGAACATACATTTGCTGTACGTGGAATAAGGATTATAACATTATTTGATGCCCTCTAGACTGGAATTACAGTTCAATTTTTGGCCTATATTAGGTACATAAACCTAGGTTATTATATTAACAATTGTGTGATCTGTTTCAATTCCCTACACTTCTCAAAGTATACGTATTAGGTTATGATGCTAATACGAAACTGACAGCAAATGTGAACATCTGAACACAAATCTCTCTGTTCTTAAACAATGTGATAGATAAACCCAGGAGCCTTCAACAGTTGGAACAATAATGTAAACTTTGTCACAGTAAGCTGGCTAAACACTTGTGAGAACAGTTTTAGCACATAGGGGAGCTCCAGAGCAAGACTTTTATCGCTGTCAAACAGCAAGTAGCACCAGGCTTTAGGGTCAGATGGATGCCTGAAGCATTGTGTAGACACAAAGCAGGAGGCATGAAGAGCTAGGACTGGACCTCAGCATGGAGGACTGCATAGACTGATGTGTTCCCAGGTTCTTCCCCCATTCCCCACCCAATTTCATTCTTGGTGGCTGTCCAAAAATGATGAAGAAGAATTAATAATCACAGTAAAAAAATAAAAAATAAAAACACACCACACATTCATAACCGTTAGACACACTTGCTGTAGATGGATAACCATAACTGTAAAATATTTCTTATTGATATGCTCTGCAACTAAAACAAAGTTGTGCATGTTAAAGGATTTGAAGGTTTAACTCTCATAATACATTAACTATTAGATTAACTATTTGCATTCCCAAGAGCAGAGTTGAGCTATCCTACAGAACTGGTGCAATACAGAATAATCCTTGCCCAATACAGACTTGTTTGAAGCAGTGTATACAAACAGAAACACTTACGTACTCTGTTAGGTCAGATCTTTCTGTTGCGTAACTTTTGTCCTAGGGCACTTCAGAGGAGCTGGCAACACAGTAAATCCCATCAAACCCTGGTGTGACAGCTGGTGGTCTTGGCTGAAAAGAAAGATGGTACTGTGTTCAATCTTTAAAGCATCCCTGTCACACAGTCTTATACAATAGGCTTGTTTACTGTGTGTTCATTTTGATAGACTGGTACAAGTGTTTATTGCTGTTGTGATTCAGGTTGCACCTAGCTCCCTGCTTTCTATTGTGCATGCAGCAAAGCCCTAGCTGAATGAAACACAGCATTAACTAGTACATAATCACAGTACTCGCCAGCTTTATTATGACATACCCACACACCTTGTCAACTAATTCAAGTGTATCACTTAATTCACATCCAAGGTTCACAATTTTTCTATTGCAGCATACTGTATGGGAAACAAAATGGGGGAAGAAGTAGATTGTTTCTGAATGTGGTTATACCAATACTGATGCAGGGAACCTGGCTGTATGTTAGCTGATAGTTTGTGGAAAACAAGAGGTTTTTTATTTTTTTTATTTTTTTTTTTAATAAGCACAAAGCCAATATATTTATGATTGTTAGACACATCCTGGATACAAATCACACAGAAAGAAGTATAGGAATGATTAAGCTGAGCTCAGATGTGATAGGTTCATCTGCTTAACAGATGGAAGCAGAATGTGTTCAAACAGTAAAAGGTAGTGCTAATTGCAATTGTTGCAGATGTCATCTTTGTTCAGCAGGCAGCTTTAGCATATATCATCTATCAATGATTTAATTACTTAAGTGAATTGTTTAAAAAAAAAAGAGTAAATGTGAGATCACTCATATCATTTTAGGGATTAGCTTCATTTACATAATTAGTAGTAATCTACATTTATCCATTTGTATAAAGTGAGGTCATGCAATCTGAAGTATATGCCAAAATCATGTTCCAGGCTATATCCCAAAAGTAAATAATATTGATCATGCCTTCAGCCAACACTGTACTAGAAATCCTCAAATAGAAAAGTGTGTTTTTGCTATAGGCTTGAGTTTTGTCTTCCTTATAAGCATAACCTATTCAAGTAAAGTAGCTGAAGATCAGATGAGCTATTCAAAGCTGCTCTGCTCAGACAGATTAAAGAGCTCAAAGGGCTAGATTGGAACATGGTTAGGGAAAGTACATTGTTTATACAATGAATATCTGATTATTTTTTTTAAAACAATATAATCAGTTATGCTATACCAAAGCAAGTCAAGTGATCAATCCAATAGCAACCATGCAATGTGAAAGATAAGGTTTCAGACTTCTTTATGTGTGTTACATGGAGGCTGAATTTGATATTGAGGTCAGGTCTCCAGATAAAACCTAATTCTGTACTGCCAGTAGCAGTTATAGTAATATATGTCCCATATCATTCATCCCAATGCACATGGTGTCTCATACAGTCCCTAATGTCAGAATATTTACACTCCATTATTGTCCACTATCCCCTGGCCAAACACAATGCAGTATATGAAGTCTGCTTGGAGAGCTGCTATCCATTATCCCTATAACAACAACAACAACAACAACAACAACAACAACAACAATATACACACTGTTGTATACAGCTGTATACATACAGTATACATTCCAATTTGAACAGCAGTACAGTATTTCATACAACCACCTTTAAGAAACAAATTGTAACCAACAAGGATTTTGAATGAAAAACAAAGCTGAACTTTCCTATTATCTTGTCAGAGCTATATAATCAGTCAGTTCTACATAATCAGCCTGAGCTATATAATCAGTCAGTGCTATGTACCGTGGTCTGTTACTCCTCTGCTGTGTTTGATTTATTATGACAGAGAAATGCCCCGTGGGATCTACAGGATGACAGTGTTTTTATGGTTTTAATTTCCCTTGCCAGTAAGTATGTGCACTTTAGACCGTCTTGCTACCCCGGGTCCCTTTAGAATGCATTTTGTATTCTACTCAGAGCTGTATGGAAGGAGATGGGTTCACAATTGGATCTCGTTTTTATGTCCTGCTTAATAACAAATCTGATGAACAAGACTTAATCCACAACCCTAAACACTTGATTTCCGTTATCTATTCCTGTCATGTGCAACAGTGATGAGGCTGCTTGTTCTATTACAGAAATACACTTTGAATAGCCCAACAATGTTCTGTAACAATGCCACCAAATTAAGTAAAAATGCCAGCAAAAATGACCCTAAATAATAAACAAAATAACTATTATTAACTAAAAGCAGACAGAAATCTGAAAGTAGTCTAATGTTGCATGCAAATAAATGAGACTACTGTAAACAAGCTAGTTTTCCATGCTAGGAAACTAATTCATGTCCTTATACAGAACAAATGTTAAGTTGATTCCAACTTTAAAATGAAATCCATTCACTGGAATGTCTATCCATAGCTTCTAAAAACACTTAGATTATAATGTAAATGAACAGAGATCACAACACTGGTAAATATGAGGCCACAGACATTTATATGACATCAAAGCTTGCATTTCTCTCACAGTTTTAGCTTTAATAAATAATTTACGCTGTGAGTCTCACATGGCTTGAATCAGCTCTGTCCAGATGCCAACTTCAGATCAAGGAAAACTAAACATTACTCAACCTTGCTATTTCCTGTCATGCCAAATACGGATATTGCCTAGTAATATGCATACTGTATGTAACTGGTTGTCAAGGTTGATCCACAAATTTATATTTCTTCCAATAACTTCCTAGGTTTGTAGGGTACATGGCTTTTAACACGATGCATTATAACAATGCAGGCAGATCATTAACATTCTGCACATTATGGGCAAAGTTCCATGCCTATTATAATAGTGTGCAGTGTGCAATTCTTTACAGTCAAAAGTGTCCAAAGGACACTGAGCATAAACAAAGCTACATTTGTGATGTCAGAATGGGGAAACATCCAAACTGAATGTATAATTGCTAGTCTCAGCACAGAATGGAAATAAGAAGCAAAGCCTCAGAAGGAGCTTTGTTCGACTAAAACTGCTTTCTGACAACCTTGATAATGGAACTAACAGTAAAGCTGCCTTGCCATATTGTTGCACTTTCAATGAAGTAGGGAAATGTCCAATCACAATACAAAGCCCTCCTTGTAAGAAGTAGTAAAAGCAAAGTGGAATCTAGCTTCTCTAGGGTATATTGTTTTGTTTAACTAATTTACTGAATAGCCAACGCTTAGGTTGAACGAAGAAAAGCAGATTATGACATCCATCAAATTGTAAGTTATGTGCCATTTTCACTTTTAAGAGAGTCCTTCTAAACAAGGGAAATAAAAGGCTCTGCAGCATGATTCATATTAGTTAAGCCTGACACTGTGGTTGTGCAACCCTGTGGGTCTGCTTCCTTGACTAATTTCAAATAGTTTTATCTACAGTACATGTTATCGCAAATGTTTTGAAAAGAATTCATCTAAATATGGGGTGTCAAACTCAGTTCCTGGAGGTTCCGCACTGTCTTCTGGCTTTCGTTCCACCTGAGCTCTCAGTTACTTAATTGGTTTAATGATTTGATTAAATGGACACATTTAACACTTCTCTTCAGGCCTCAAAATGTTTCATAGGTAGCGTACCTTGAATCAACTGCATTTTTAAAACCATCATTTTTAAAACCAAACTGTAAAAGACCTTGAAAAATATTAAAACGTGTTAAATTCAACAAATAATTAGATCAATTATGTTAATTGAGAGCTTAAGTTGGAATGAAAACCAGAAGACCCTGCGGCCCTCGAGGAATGGAGTTTGATACCCCTGATCGAAATGGAAACATGTCTCTCTACCAGAATGACAGACAGATCCCCAGTGTCTCATTACACCATAGTCACACTCTCTCACCTGCTGGTCTAGATTTTGTATATTGATTAAATGTATGAGCTGATGATCCGATTGTGCCAGGTTGAAAGAAAAAAGGAAATCACAGAAAGAGAGACAGGAAGACACCAAGTCAACCCAAAGCACAGCACATTACAAAGCAATAGGTTACATTAAAATATAACTAAAACTAATTATTGGAGCACTAAGAATTATTTTATACTGTAAATAAAAAAAGAAAACGTACAATTACAAAGCAATTGACTATTTTCAAGATGATTTGCTTGATTACTTATTATAAACCTGCAATGCTGACTCTCTTTTTACAGGTGCTTGTTACATTTTGATGTCTGGAATTATTGTGAGTGGTTATTTTTTATTTCTTTACTCTGTGCTAATGTGAGCAAAACAAATTAGTGAGTAATGGCAATAAGTACCATATCAAAGTTAGACAGCAAAATCTATGGAATTGTAATTTGATGCTAGTTGCTGTTCTCTTAAAATTTCCATGTACTTTTCATTAAACTGTACTCATTTCCCACTGGCAAATTATATTTGTCCAATGAGTTTATTTTTACATACATAAAAGGTGTGCACACAATAGAACATATTATGTTTCTCAAACATTACTTGCGTGCATTAAGGATTTTCAGTTTAAGCAGAAGTGCTTTTTGTATTTGCGAGTTACTGTTGCAAAGTGGTTTGCAGTGCATAGGTGTAGAGGTGGTGCAGTGCTCAAAACAATGACAAAAATCAAAGTACTGGTGAAGTGATGATTTATTTATAATCCAAAGTCTGATGACAACAGTAAAGAAATGGAGGGCTGGCAATACACAACGATGTGTATTGCACAGTTCAATAAACACAGGGTTCAGTCCCGAAATAATAAACATGGTATTAAACACACACACAAAACACAGACATGGTCACAGGTCCAGAGTGAGTGCTGTAGTGCTTGTGGTGAAATACAGTTTACTTGTGCACAGTGGTGAAGTGCTGTCCGGTTTTGTGCTGGCCTGTAGCAACAGCTCCAGATCGTGTTAGCCGTCTAATAAACAACAAACAGTACAATTAGACGATGCAAACAAAAACACTCACAGTTATTTTACACTCATCCTTCAGTGCAACCGTTTCTATTCCAATCCGCGGTTGCCACATCGCTTTCCCTCTGGAGCAATGACTTGGTGTACCGTAGCTTCGTCCTCTTTCTAGATGGCCGACTTCCACCTAACCCCTGATCATCTGTCTGATCATCCAGTCCTGGGCACTCTGTTCCCTTTACGCAGCAACCTCACAGGTTGAGAGGGAGATTTATAACCAAGATTCATTTTTTCTCTGTCACAGTTACCCACTTACATTTATCCTGTATAAGATAAAAGATAAGATTATGGAGCATCTGAGCCTATCCAATCTGCTCAGGTGGTTTTTGTGCTCCTACTGTAAACCGCAGAGCTCTCACCAGGAAGAGGGAGCCAATCTGGCTTTATCAGCAGTCAAGCTAAACTTGGAACAATTCTAGTTCTTTAATTCTGGAATGTTACCTTGGAATCAACTGAAAACATTCTATACATTGCACTGTCCCTTTCTTCAAATGCTTTCAAACCAAACAAACACCCTGCAATTAAAGTTATAGGGCCAGATTTATCAAGGTGTTTGAAGCATTTTTAATAGCGTCTATGTTTATTTACTCACTCATTTTATTAAGACCTATTTCATGGTGTCTTAATAAACACATGTATTGTGTTTTAAATGTTACATTAAAAGAAACATATATGAATCTATCCTAGTTTAGCAAAGCTCATTAACATGAACAGATACTTTTATAAATGCACTATTAAATGTCTTGAGGGCCCAATATCAGCTTCAATTGCAGAAAACAGAACTTGAAAATGCATGTATCATTTAATAGAGGTCGCTGCAAAGAATAATTAGTTCCATCAGTTGTATTCCTATTCTATGAATGAGGTTTAACTAAAGTAATGTCTGGTCCTTCACCATCAGTAAAATATACCAGATATGAGAATCCACGCAGTTACCTCAGGCATTACATAAGGACAAATATAACAATATATATATATATATATATATATATATATATATATATATATATATATATATATATATATATATACAGTACTGTGCAAAAGTTTTAGGCAGGTGTGAAAAATGCTGTAAAGTAAGAATGCTTTCAAAAATAGACATGTTAATAGATTATATTTATCAATTAACTAAATGCAAAGTGAGTGAACAGAAGAAAAATTACATCAAATCCATATTTGGTGTGACCACCCTTTCCTTCAAAACAGCATCAATTCTTCTAGGTACACTTGCACACAGTTTTGAAGGAACTCGGCAGGTAGGTTGGCCCAAACATCTTGGAGAACTAACCACAGTTCTTCTGTGGATTTAGGCAGCCTCAGTTGCTTCTCTCTCTTCATGTAATCCCAGACAGACTCGATGATGTTGAGATCAGGGCTCTGTGGGGCCATACCATCACTTCCAGGACTCCTTGTTCTTCTTTACGCTGAAGATAGTTCTTAATGACTTTCGCTGTATGTTTGGGGTTGTTGTCATGCTGCAGAATAAATTTGGGGCCAATCAGATGCCTCCCTGATGGTATTGCATGATGGATAAGTATCTGCCTGTACTTCTCAGCATTGAGGAGACCATTAATTCTGACCAAATCCCCAACTCCATTTGCAGAAATGCAGCCCCAAACTTGCAAGGAACCTCCACCATGCTTCACTGTTGCCTGCAGACACTCATTCGTGTACTGCTCTCCAGCCCTTCGGCGAACAAACTGCCTTCTGCTACAGCCAAATATTTCAAATTTTGACTCATCAGTCCAGAGCACCTGCTGCCATTTTTCTGCACCCCAGTTCCTGTGTTTTCGTGCATAGTTGAGTCGCTTGGCCTTGTTTCCACGTCGGAGGTATGGCTTTTGGCCGCAAGTCTTCCATGAAGGCCACTTCTGACCAGACTTCTCCGGACAGTAGATGGGTGTACCAGGGTCGCACTGTTTTCTGCCAGTTCTGAGCTCATGGCACTGCTGGACATCTTCCGATTGCGAAGGAAGTAAGCATGATGTGTCTTTCATCTGCTGCAGTAAGTTTCCTTGGCCGACCACTGCGTCTACGGTCCTCAACGTTGCCCGTTTCTTTGTGCTTCTTCAAAGAGCTTGGACAGCACATCTGGAAACCCCTGTCTGCCTTGAAATTTCTGCCTGGGAGAGACCTTGCTGATGCAGTATAACTACCTTGTGTCTTGTTGCTGTGCTCAGTCTTGCCATGGTGTATGACTTTTGACAGTAAACTGTCTCCAGCAACCTCACCTTGTTAGCTGAGTTTGGCTGTTCCTCACCCAGTTTTATTCCTCCTACACAGCTGTTTCTGTTTCAGTTAATGATTGTGTTTCAACCTACATATTGAATTGATGATCATTAGCACCTGTTTGGTATAATTGTTTAATCATACACCTGACTATATGCCTACAAAATCCCTGACTTTGTGCAAGTGTACCTAGAAGAATTGATGCTGTTTTGAAGGGAAAGGGTGGTCACACCAAATATGGATTTGATTTAGATTTTTCTTCTGTTCACTCACTTTGCATATAGTTAATTGATAAATATAATCTATTAACATGTCTATTTTTGAAAGCATTCTTACTTTACAGCATTTTTTCACACCTGCCTAAAACTTTTGCACAGTACTGTATATATAACTATATATAACTATTGTTATATATAACTATTGGATTTTTAAGCGCGATTGCGCTATTTTTAACAAACAAACACAAAATGAACAAAAACCAAAACAAACACCTTGCTCCTTTGGAGCACTAACTAAGGAACAGGCAGGTCCCTGACTATCCCGCAGGACGGCTAAGCCGTTTACCTGTTAAACTGTTCTTGAGGGATGCATGTCTATTCCCAAAATATTACTTTGAATCTTTTCAAAAATGTTGGGGTATACATATTACTCTGCTGTCCAAAATCATTCCTTTCTTTCCCATAAAACATACAATAGTGCACAGTCTTACAGAAGCAAGTGCACATCTGTTATTTTCATATGCAATGTCCCTACAGTGACCAGGTCTGTAATCAGAGAGCACAAGGTGAAATGTCTTTATATTCTAGCATGAAATAACTGAGCATACCCATTGGAGAGGGAACCTCTGCACTCTGTATGAACTGAATTACCAGTCTACACGCACCATGTGCTGTGCTGACCTACATAGCCACGGCATCCATTAGCAAAAGTGTGCCATACTCCTCATTCCTACTCCTGTGTATAACAATAGTCACAGGCTTGAATACTGTACTGAACTGGTTGCTATAGCAATTGTCATGTGACCTGTCTAAGAGACAGAAGGGTTGCAGAGCTTGGCTATCCTATCTGCTGCTTCTCTGTGTGAAAGTTAATTCATCATGTTTTGGAAAAAGCAATTATTTTAAGTAAGACAGAGGCAAATTGTTTTATTTTTATATGTCAGTATTGTATTGCTATACATAGTTACAGTGCAGATGCTGATACCGTCTTTCTCATCTCTGGATCAAAACAGCAATTTCCATGCAGTGCTAAGTTACAGAAAATACTGTATAGAAAAATGCATAAAATGTAAATACATTTTATTCTTTGTACTTTATATACATTTACAGATAAGAAAAGTGATACTGAATTTATACTTAAAGTTAAAACACTTTGAAATTATTCTGATTAATATACAAAGTAAATAATCATAAATGCATGCACATGGATTAGGGAGTGGTTAACATGTAGAAAACAGAAAGTACTGATAAGAGGAGAAACCTCAAAATGGAGCGAGGTAACCAGTGGTGTACCACAGGGATCAGTATTAGGTCCTCTGCTATTCCTAATCTACATTAATGATTTAGATTCTGGTATAGTAAGCAAACTTGTTAAATTTGCAGACGACACAAAAATAGGAGGAGTGGCAAACACTGTTGCAGCAGCAAAGGTCATTCAAAATGATCTAGACAGCATTCAGAACTGGGCAGACACATGGCAAATGAAACTTAATAGAGAAAAGTGTAAAGTCTTGCATGCAGGCAATAAAAATGTGCATTATAAATATCATATGGGAGATACTGAAATTGAAGAAGGGAACTATGAAAAAGACCTAGGAGTTTATGTTGACCCAGAAATGTCTTCATCTAGACAATGTGGGGAAGCTATAAAAAAGGCCAACAAGATGCTCGGATATATTGTGAGAAGTGTTGAATTTAAATCAAGGGAAGCAACGTTAAAACTTTACAATGCATTAGTAAGACCTCACCTAGAATATTGTGTTCAGTTCTGGTCACCTCGTTACAAAAAGGATATTGCTGCTCTAGAAAGAGTGCAAAGAAGAGCAACCAGAATTATCCCAGGTTTAAAAGGCATGTCGTATGCAGACAGGCTAAAAGAATTGAATCTATTCAGTCTTGAACAAAAGAAGATTACTGTGCGATCTGATTCAAACATTCAAAATCCTAAAAGATATAGACAATGTCGACCCAGGGGCTTTTGACCTGAAAAAAGAAACAAGGACCAGGGGTCACAAATGGAGATTAGATAAAGGGGGATTCAGAACAGAAAATAGGAGGCACTTTTTTACACAGAGAATTGTGAGGGTCTGGAACCAACTTCCCAGTAATGTTGTTGAAGCTGACACCCTGGGATCCTTCAAGAAGCTGCTTGATGAGATTCTGGGATCAATAAGCTACTAACAACCAAACGAGCAAGATGGGCTGAATGGCCTCCTCTCGTTTGTAAACTTTCTTATGTTTTTATGTTCTTAATTCCCACTGTGTAAAAATGAAACTCTTTCCGACTGCTAAATAACCCAGCATGTATAATAAACTGTATGTTATTGATAAAACTATTTTATTGAATTTTATATTCTATATTCCTTAAAGATGTAGGAATAGGGACAATTTCTGGAGTTAAACTCCTCGTTCAGACACAGTACACGATCTGGACAAGCGCCCGGATATTCGAAAGGTTTGCGCACCACGATAAGGGTTATGCGGGTCGCAAATGGTCGGTATGCGTGAATGCGCAAAATGTACCATATTCGAAACTTCTTTTTGCGTGCCACAATCCGTTATGCACTGTGCACAAATAAAATGTATGCATAGCGCAATTTGGTGGGAGTGGCCAACAATTTGTGAGATCCTGCCATGTTCGAAACTATGCGTCAAGCATAATACCAGTTTTGGGGGGCACAAAATACTGCTTTTAAAAAGCAAGCCGCACCCATCACTCCAGCACTCACTCACGCAATCACTGAAGTGAAATGCAGGCACTTTCCGAGGTACGACAACAATTGAAAAACACCCAGTGATCATACAAGGTTCCGTCCACACCTATGTAATGATTATATTCAAAAGAATGATTGTGACAGCAGCATCACCAGTTTTAATACGTTTAAAAAATAAACAGGGAAGCTCATGATATTTCTTTCGTACTGAAACTAAACTAATCACTTTCCCAAGCACGCTTTCCTGGTGCTGAAAGAATAACTCCTGAAAGAGAATCAACAGTATAGCACGGTATCATAGTACATACCATCGGTATGTAACATAGACCGAGCCAGCAGATACTAAACTACCAGTATAATGCAGGAAAGCTTTACTTTAATACAGTATATCAACCCTAGATCGATCAAGCAACAGTGTGCACCTCCTTAGCTTGCATTCAAATAGATATCAATATCAAAGACACTGTGTATACAGTAGTAGACTAGGCTACTGATTACTGTATTGGTAAATTTTGTCGGCGTTTTGAATTTAAAGTTAATGTACGAAAGGTGTTCCTTTCTTATTCCACTGCCCATTCACCCCGTTTAATTTAAGATCCATTAATTGCCCCCCAGGTTTGTAAAGCAAGCTATATATATATATATATATATATATATATATATATATATATATATATACAGTACTGTGCAAAAGTAAGAATGCTTTCAAAAATAGACATGTTAATAGATTATATTTATCAATTAACTAAATGCAAAGTGAGTGAACAGAAGAAAAATCTAAATCAAATCCATATTTGGTGTGACCACCCTTTGCCTTCAAAACAGCATCAAGCATCAATTCTTCTAGGTACACTTGCACACAGTTTTTGAAGGAACTCGGCAGGTAGGTTGGCCCAAACATCTTGGAGAACTAACCATAGTTCTTCTGTGGATTTAGGCAGCCTCAGTTGCTTCTCTCTCTTCATGTAATCCCAGACAGACTCGATGATGTTGAGATCAGGGCTCTGTGGGGGCCATACCATTGCATGATGGATAAGTATCTGCCTGTACTTCTCAGCATTGAGGAGACCATTAATTCTGACCAAATCCCCAACTCCATTTGCAGAAATGCAGCCCCAAACTTGCAAGGAACCTCCACCATGCTTCACTGTTGCCTGCAGACACTCATTCGTGTACCGCTCTCCAGCCCTTCGGTGAACAAACTGCCTTCTGCTACAGCCAAATATTTCAAATTTTGACTCATCAGTCCAGAGCACCTGCTGCCATTTTTCTGCACCCCAGTTCCTGTGCTTTCGTGCATAGTTGAGTCGCTTGGCCTTGTTTCCACGTCGGAGGTATGGCTTTTTGGCGCAAGTCTTCCATGAAGGCCACTTCTGACCAGACTTCTCCGGACAGTAGATGGGTGTACCAGGGTCCCACTGTTTTCTGCCAGTTCTGAGCTGATGGCACTGCTGGACATCTTCCGATTGCGAAGGGAAGTAAGCATGATGTGTCTTTCATCTGCTGCAGTAAGTTTCCTTGGCCGACCACTGCGTCTACGGTCCTCAACGTTGCCCGTTTCTTTGTGCTTCTTCAAAAGAGCTTGGACAGCACATCTGGAAACCCCTGTCTGCCTTGAAATTTCTGCCTGGGAGAGACCTTGCTGATGCAGTATAACTACCTTGTGTCTTGTTGCTGTGCTCAGTCTTGCCATGGTGTATGACTTTTGACAGTAAACTGTCTTCAGCAACCTCACCTTGTTAGCTGAGTTTGGCTGTTCATCACCCAGTTTTATTCCTCCTACACAGCTGTTTCTGTTTCAGTTAATGATTGTGTTTCAACCTACATATTGAATTGATGATCATTAGCACCTGTTTGGTATAATTGTTTAATCATACACCTGACTATATGCCTACAAAATCCCTGACTTTGTGCAAGTGTACCTAGAAGAATTGATGCTGTTTTGAAGGCAAAGGGTGGTCACACCAAATATGGATTTGATGTAGATTTTTCTTCTGTTCACTCACTTTGCATTTAGTTAATTGATAAATATAATCTATTAACATGTCTATTTTTGAAAGCATTCTTACTTTACAGCATTTTTTCACACCTGCCTAAAACTTTTGCACAGTACTGTATATATAATACAAATCCAGACTGTGCCAACAGACCCGTTATATTTTCATATGACCTTGAACTGACCGAATGCAGATTTCTTCACTTTCCTCTTAGCAACGATGACAGATGAGATTAGAAGTCCTTGCTGAGTCACTGGCTATACAGTGTGTTAAGTGCAAAGTAAAGTATTCTGTGTGTATTCCCCCCTCTGCGGCTCAACTGCAGAGATCTGCCACAGTACGAATGATGATGACCAAGCGGGGATGACAAAGCTCCCTCGGGGGACGTGCTGCTGCTCTGAAAGTAACAGTGGACCTTTTTAGCAAAGAGGCCATTGGCACCGAGAGTCTGGACGCTGATTTGAAATGGCACAGAGAGACTGAGGTTCTCCAACACAGCCTGAAAGACATTTCCACATATAAGATACGTGGGACCACAACATTCAAGTAAAAAATAAAAATAAAAATCACTACCTGGGGAGTCTAGTTTCATGTAGAACATAATTGTTTGCCCAGAACCATACAAATTAAAATGAAACAACACCTGTATCTACTAATTTGAGATGCCCAATTCAAACATTGTGTCACTGCTGCATCCCGCTTACTGATCAGGAGAATATATTCTCAACCTCTGTTTCCCCAGTCAAGGTACTGCCTCATTTCACCTGCCAAATCTAAGCAACAGATGTGACCAAACTGCAGTACTGGACACTGAGTGACAGGCCCAGATTAGCTAGGCTCTGTCTGGGCTTGTAGACCACCTAGCGATTCATTGACCACCTTAGTGCAGGATTATGTGGCTAAGGGCAGCGGTATTAAGATATGAGGCTATTAGTGCTATAAGTGCTATAACAGATTTGTGAAATCGACATCAGATCTGTGAAACAGAACAAGAAAATGGAAAGAAGCTCCTCTTTTATCACATCACTCCCCGCACTCCCTGTAAACTCTCTGTTGCCTATTGAGATTTCAAATCCCCTTCTCTCATTAGACTTGTCTCCCCTCTGATAAAAGTTAGCTGGTTGGATTGGAAGTGTTTTTACAGAGCAAGGTGCCCTGAGCCAAGTTTTAAAACGGAAAAAAACATCTATTAAATACAGTAAATAATTATTGAATATATTATAACATGAACCGCCCAGTATAGAAATGTATAAGGTTCAACCGTCTATCTGAATGACAAAATGTTGCTCCTCTTTAAGAGCCTCGTAAGCGATCAGCTGGGAACTGTGTGTGTATATATATATATATATATATATATATATATATATATATATATATATAATATATATATATATATATATATATATATATATATATATATATATATATGCAAACGTACCACACGTAAACACAGCTCACCCACAGAAGGTCTCTCCCAGCCTATCATCAGACTGCTCTGCCCCACGGTCTTTAAAATCTGGACTGGGCCAATCGGTGAAGGGGGTGCTGTGTAGAGAAAGAAACAGCAAAAAATGTCATGTAGAATTCCTCTTCCTCTTCAGAATTAAAAATGATAAGGGGGGGAGATTCAACCTGAACTTGTGTGTTATTTCCTATCCTTTGATGACATTCAATACAATTTTCCTATAAATGCAGTAAGTATTCAATTGAACTGAGATGTGCCACTGACGCCTTGGATTAAGAGTTTATTCTTTATTAAATAACTGCACCACCATTCTTCAAAATATGTTAGTGGGTCACTGAAGGAGGCTCTATCATTAAACCGCTCACATTACAAAAGCTGGGTGTACAACACTTTTGGCTGCTTCTCTGCAAACATAAACCCAGCTCCCTCTTTCTGTGCACCACTGTGATGAATTACATCACTACTGGAGGTGCCTGCAACTGTTAAACAGTGATGTAGCATCCAAATACATCTCTACAGTGGAGCTGAATAAACAAAACAAACAAAAAAACTCTTACTTGATTTATGTGTTTATATTGATTTAAAAAAAATAAATAACTGGGCTGGATAAATCGTTGAATTATGTCTTGCTTTTTGTTAGCATCACCGTTTTAAGGACATCCACATACAGTTGGTGTAAAATATTCATATGGGTGTAACACAGCTCTCAACAGCTGTCTTCACAATCTCAAAAATATCATATGTACGGATTACAAATCACCCAACCAGTTTTCAATTAAATTGACCAATAAAGATTCCAGAATAAAACAAAAGGAGTCAACAAATCAGCATTATCAGAGTTACTAGCCAGAAAACATAATTGGTTATTGGCTCATAAATAATGGATAGCCCACGTATGAGTTGAAATTGATTGCTCTGGTCTTGCAATCAGAAACTTACCACAGCAACCCAATAAGCATCACCAGAAAGTGGTTTACTTGTGAAAAACTAAGATGTACAGGATATGCAGGCCACTACTGTGAGTCAACAAAGATTCATTTAAATTCATATTTTTATGTAAAGCTACCCCAAGGCTGTAGTATAAATACATTGGTCTTTTCAGAGTTACCAGCCAAAGGATATATTTACTAAATGACTAATGAAGTAAATGCTGCAGGCACAGCCAACATGAGTATGATTTAATAGCTTTGTAAGCATTTCAAATCTTTGCTCCCCTGTAAAATCACAGTAATTGAGTGATCTTTGCCATAAGTCTAACAGCCGCCTATTCATTTAATACACATATGTATGTTTTAAATCAAAATAAGTAGTTCTTCTAATTCACCAGAGTATGAATATTTAGGGAGTGATGTTTCTACTGCCTCCAATTAAGGATTTTGACGGATTCATCTTCCCTGCCGGTGTGGGCGATCAGGCTGTTTTGGGGCTGGTCTGGGATGTTTCTGTGTTGTTATATATTGCGTTACTTTACTAGTCAGTTAGTTGTGTATTTTAAATATTTATAATTCTTCATTTGCTTTTTTTATGTCTGCTATGTCTTTCCATCTGCCATTTCTGTATCTATTTTATTTTTCAATTTAAGACAGTAATTTATATATTGTTATATTTTGTTTAATTTCTGTAAGTGACTTTGGATAAAAACATCTGCTAAATAACTACAAAAATAATAATAATAATAATAATAATAATAATAATAATAATAATAATAATAATAATAATAATAATAATGTAAGGATACACGCAAAGTGATTTGCGGGTGCAAAACCCCCAAAAAGCTGCCATAAATCATGCATAGCAGCCATAAAGTCTATAGAGTGCAACTTTATAATGAGATGTAAGGATTTTGCCTTGCACTTAGGCAATTGCTGACCCTCAAAACTTTACACCTCTTCTTACAATTTGCAAACCATTTTAGAAGCGAGTAATTAAAAGCTGTATAAAAGCACACACCTGCAGAGACCTGTCATTGGCTTCAGGATGGCTGCTGTGGTACACTTCCTGATGTGGCGACACTTGGCTCTTGTTGAGGAGAGACAGGAACACGTTTGGAGACGAAGAACACCCTGCATATTCAATCCCAGGGTCACTTTGTTTGGGATGCTGGAGGATGCGGTGCTAAAGCGTTATCGTCTCACTTCGCAGGTCATCCTAGACCTAATAGCTGAATTGGGGGATGAGCTAGACTCCCATGTCAATCTAGTGACCGCTATCCCTGCACATGTGAAAGTGCTGTGCTCTCTGCACTACATAGCCTCTGGTTCCTCAGACCAGTTGGAATGTCTGGAGGAATAGCCCAATCCACCTTTTCCAGATTGCTAGGCAAATTTCTGGATGTCATGCTGAAAAGGGCAGACCAATACATATAATTTCCTAAGGATACTAGCATAACTGATGTTGGCTGAGGCTTTTCCAAACAACTCTCATGCTGAGTGATCTCAGCCATAAGGACTCTCAGCTCCTTCTCAGAAAACGTATTTTCTTTTCAGTGCGCCAAGAGGACTTTGCTGCCCTTGCTCTGACATTGTTTTTGCTTTGTATTTTCGTGCTCCACAAATGTCATACAGTGACAACTGCTCTCTGTACCCCTACCTCTGCAAGTGCAGGCGCTAAACCAATGCGCTCATTCAGACCCTCATTATCATAATTGTGGATCATTATTTGTGCATATTGAGTAATTTGCTTTGCTCTTAAGCTTACTTAGAGCACAGTGCAAAATAATTGCCTGGCTGCAATGCAATTTGAACTTTGCATCAGTAATTATTTGCACTGTGCCTTTACATCACCCCTTAATGAATAGTTGTGTACTGGTTCTAAAAACAAATTAAAATAATGTAGTGAGTTGGGTATATTGTGAGCTGCAAGAAACCATTTCAGGATAAAATGTAATATTTCTACTTTCTACTGAATATCTGTGGGTATCTGCATGAATACACTTCTAAGCCTCTTACTATTTATAAAGCTCTGTACATTTACCCAGCAATTACACCTGAAACTAAATAAAAGCCAAGTTCTTTACAAATTATTATAAATAAATAATAATAAAAAAAACATTGTACTATAAACTAGCTTCCTGTATAAACATCAATATCCCTTATTACTGGAATCAGAGGCAAAACATTATTTAATTGTTTTGTGGAAGTTTTATAAAACAAGTACATTTACCGGTCTGATAAATAAACACAGCATCTTAAGTTTCTTCAATTGTTTTTGTTTATGAATGAAATCATGCATTGGGTCCTTTCCGTATATTGCATATACTGCTTTGTGAACTAATGGATTCTGACAGGCCAGCCGAAGACACACAGGCAGAGGGCATGTTTCCACACTCCGTCACATCTGTGTGAAACCAGTACATATCAGATTGAACTTAGCTTTAGGGTGGACAGCTCATGTGTCACTAAAGCACAGCTAGAAGAGATTTTAGCACGTGCTAGAGCATTAGTCTACCAAAGCCCGGCTGAAACACAGAGTGCGTAAACTGGAAATCTGTCTAGTCATTGCACTCTCTGCTATTGTACAGCGTGATTTATATAGGTATTAAAAGTATTCGATCCAGAAGATAGATGGCAGGTTTTACTATTACATTATAGTGTTACTTGGCTAGTTTTTAGATTTTTATGTATTTACTTGTTAATTCATGTAGGCTGGTTTTATTATTTTAATTTGTCCATTTTATTATCCTATCAATTATACCTTTCCGGCATATGCTTTTTATTATGACACTGTGTGTACAAACACCATAAAAGAACATTCACTCTTTATGCCAAGCCATAGTAAGACCGCGTTCAAACACATCGTACAAGTCTAAGGCATTATACTGCATTTTTGGCATTCTTTTTACCTTGCTTTACTCCTATAGCCCTTCCTGGGAATACTTTATTGGACCCTGCCCCCTTGGTGTCCTTCCCTTGGGTGATGTTTAGTAATGACAAGTCTGACAAATTGCTCCTTGCTGCTGCTGAGCCTGAGCAATCCGCATTCTCCCCAGAGAGCCATGTGTTATCAAGTTCGACTCCTGCGTCTCTCCTAGCTTGGTTGATGCGTCGTCTGCTTGGCTCATTAATTTGACCCTTCACTTGGTCATCACTGTCTAGGCTCTACATGTCACCCCTTGTCTGAGAGCGAACGCCGCAGTCTGCTTGTTCCAGTTTGTTCTTGACCTTTGTTCCTGTGGGGAGAAATGTGCCATCCTTGTCTAGACAGGGGATGGAGATAGTACTGTGGTCTGTCTCAGAAATGCATTCAGACATAGCAGATGAGACCACCTGAAATAGAACAGGGAGAAGAAAATGGAATTGGCTTACATTTATAATAGCTACAAACAGCGTCGTAACTAGAGCTGACATTCTACCAAGGTCAAACTTAGGTTTTAAGATATAGCTGGCAGTATTCATATGACTGCTTGGTATTTACTATTCAACCTCCAAATCTATGTTACACAGCAAACCAACAGAGACACTTTACAAGAATTTTTACATGAGCATCAGCATTGATGATGCAAAAAAATAACCACGGACACGACCTTGGTGTGTTTATAGCTAGTTTCGGCCATGGATACAAATGTACATGGTGGTCTCCTGAGGTATTGGGGGAACATTTTCTTCTAATGCCTCAAACAGAATATTGAGCTTTGTAGATTGGGTCAGCTTGCCCACAGAGGTCAGTCAAGTTAATTCCATAGGTTCTCAGTTTGATTGAGATTGGCCAATTGGACAGGCTGAGAGGTGAACTGGAGTATAATGGTGGATGCCATTCTTCCTTACAGTGACACTATCAAGACAATCCCAGACTGGTTTGAAAAGAAAACAGCAGGGACTCGTATCTTCTGTGGGCTGACAAGTGTCCCAGAGTATTGTCAGATGATTTCATTTTTTGGATAGGGTTAGATCGCTTTAAATATCAAGTCAATGGGGTCCTATTTTGGCTTTGGATCCAATTATACACAAATATGAACTACACATACATTTACAGTTTCATAAAATGCAAATACACAAAAGCCCAGGTGGACTTCATATGTTCTGTTCCAGTATGCATAACAACAGCTAAGCATGACCTGGTAATTGCTGCGATGTGATTGCTGCAGCTGATGATAGATGATCTTCTCTGGACTAGTTAACCTTGGGCTTGGACAGACACACTTGCTGCGAAAGGGGTACACCTGATGTAGGTCATCTGCCTCTTCCAAAAAGCACGCAGGTACCAGCCTCACCTCTCCCTTCACTCCTGCATGGTACAGCCGATGACTGTCTGGAATGCCAGTGGCCTGGACTGCTTCCCAGCAGATAAGAGGCTGCAAAAATAAAAGACGTGTTTTTTTTTTTTTTAAAAAAAGAAGTTTTTAGTTACCTGAACTAGCATGCATTTTCTGATGTCTTTTTGGTGACTGGTTAATCCAGGTTGACTTTATTTGCTGACAAATAGTTTAGCAATGTAGTGGATGATATAGCCAAGTTGACATGGGAAATACTTTAGATTCCTTATGCATTCTGAGTAATTAGCTTCTCCAATCAATTAATCAATCAAGTGTCATATTGGCTCTCTCTGGAACTCTTATATAGTCAATGATACCCCTTTTAAATATACCACTCTATTACAAATGAAGTGTACATCAGCCACTTTGAACATGCACACAGTCTTCAAGTGCTATTTTCGAACCCTGAAAACAGTCAGCACTTTCGTTGCTGTTTGTGATAAGCTGCTAAACTTGAAAGTAATTTAGATTTTAATTTCACTTTGTTCTGTGTTGTGTACATTTTCATTGAAGTACTGTGTTATCCTGGCTGCAAGACCAAACAAATGTAATGGTGCATTTAATCGAAACAAAGTGTCATAGCCAAACAAAAGACAAAACACAATACAGCATCCTTACATGAATTACTCTGCACTGCAAACAAAACAACAACAAAAAACGCTGCATCACTCGAAATCTGTTTTGGCAGCACAGATTCAGCAGAAGAGCATGAGATAATGTATCAGTTTAGTTTTAAAAGCTCAACGGCAGAAAAAAAATGCATAACCCTGAAATCCTACACATATATAGTTTGAAGTTACGAATGAACAACATTGATATTTTCAGCCCTCAATGTTTTTCAAGGGTAAGCTTTAGTAACACATGAAGAAAGTCTTACAGGTGACAGCACTGTCCTTGGCATGTTGAGGGAAGGGGTGAAATCAGCTTTGGCTACACAGGATCTATAATCCAGAGACCCATCCAGATCAGACAGGCTCCCCCTGCCAATGGAGAGGGAACTCTGCAGGAAACCTGAAACAAAGTAAAGCAGGATGAGTTAACCCTGTAACCAAGAGAACACTGCAGTATTACAGCCGACATTCCTTTTTGATCATCTTATTTTAACATTCAAAATTCCAGCAATCTGAATGGCTTTCAACATTCCATCAGCGAGTACACGTTTCAGTATGAAGATATAGGATCTGCTGACTGATGTTTCTATATTATTTATTTTTTACATAAAGAGTAATAAGACACTCCTGTCCATATGTTGTTGAAAGCCTTTGCATGGCTTCGAAACACTTACAGAATGAACATACATGCTGACGTTTGTTCTTGCTTGCATTAAACGAGACCTGCATTTATAGCGTGCTCTTACAGTGTGGGGCCATATTCACAAAGTATTTACCCCAGTGCCACGTTTGCAGCACTGCTTTGACCAAAAAAAAAAAACACAACAGCAAGGTGCATGTCGATATATTAATCATTGACTGCTGTTCAAATAAGTCTTGTTTTCTTTTGAGAACTTCTTTTGGGATCAATTCTTTGGAGACATGGCCTAGAATGCACTTTCCAAACACTGTTCAGCTCAATCATCGCAGCCCTCTCTGTGTAGGAATGTCAGTTGTAATTTCTGTAGGCTAAAACCACCCCTTATAAAGGTTCACATGGTATGTTTGCAGTTTTACCGTGCTACTCACATGGTTATCCTATGCATTTAACATCGTTTACCCTGATTATTAATATGCTTTCCCATACCTTGCTATTCTTTACTATGCTTTAACTCTGTTTTATTATACTTTGCAAAGCTTTTACTATGGTAAACTTGTATAAGGGATCATTACAGCTTTTAAAAAGCATATCATTGTGACCAGGAATATATTCTGAAAATAATCACGAGGATACAGTGTGCATTTTTTTTTTTTTGTTAGTCCTCATTTCCCAAAACTTTTGTTCTATAATTATATAATTGGTGTTCTGTAATTAAAGCCCACAATATTGTAAATCACATGTCTATGTAAGACATTACTGTATCCTGGCTCCGATTTTAGCCAGCAATTTAATTTAATGAGATACCCCCTTTCCAATTCATCCTATTTTTAAATGTATTTTCTCACCTTCATTCATCTTTTCGTTGACCCATAAATCTTCATAAAACTCCTAAAAAAATGACAGGCCATGTTAAATTGCTGGAAAACACCCCTTAGTAAAAAAAAAAAAAACTAGCACATCAAACTTAGTTAGTTTAAATAAATTATGTTTGTGCTTTGAAGCTTTTGTGGTAGTGGGTTTGAAATAGGCTTCAAAACTTAATCATGCCTTTTGTAAAATAATTTAAATTATGGTTTTGCTTTTTATTTCACACCAAGAATGCAATTCCACTTTCACTTGTGAACTGTAGCATTTACACTGCTGGATACTGGAAACAGATTAGATGCTTTAAGTACCATCATGAAACTCACAGACAGGTACAATCGAAATTTGTTACTGGATGCTAATTAAAGTGTTTGTGACAAAAAGCATAATTTGCTGTGCACATTAGGATAATTGGTTCTTTACCCAACTGCCGTGTGAAGCACTCAAAGCACTGGGGTACTCAATCAGTGCTGTGTCATTCACCAGGGCCTCAGCCTCATCGCTCAGAGGTCCATCACGCCATGCCTGCGCAGCACACTGACCATGTCAATGATCAGGATGTTCCTGTCATGACATTTCTGCACAAGACATGCCAGCCCAGCCTGCAGGAAACACATGGGGTCAGAAATAAAGAAAAACTGACATACAAATAATCCTTCAGAATGACCTTATCCTGCCACTAACTGTATTGTACCTACCAGCAATACTTCTGTAATTGACTCATTATTTATTCCCTCACTCTTTCCACCCTTCTTCGCCAACTGCTGAAGATATTATCAGGATCCTGTTCTGTACTGATCCTGTTCTGTAGCAGGACCCTGTTCTGTACTGATCCTGTTCTGTAGCAGGATCCTGTTCTGTACTGATCCTGTTCTGTAGCAGGATCCTGTTCTGTACTGATCCTGTTCTGTAGCAGGACCCTGTTCTGTACTGATCCTGTTCTGTACTGATACTGTTCTGTAGCAGGATCCTGTTCTGTACTGATACTGTTCTGTAGCAGGATCCTGTTCTGTACTGATCCTGTTCTGTAGCAGGATCCTGTTCTGTAGCAGGATCCTGTTCTGTAGCAGGATCCTGTTCTGTAGCAAACTTTGTTTTGACAAGAAGGCTAGTTTTTTTACGCTTAGTTTTTATATAATAAGAACATAAGAACATTAGAACATTTACAAAACGAGAGGAGGCCATTCAGCCCATCTTGCTCGTTTGGTTGTTAGTAGCTTATTGATCCCAGAATCTCATTAAACAGCTTCTTGAAGGATCCCAGGGTGTCAGCTTCAACAACATTACTGGGGAGTTGGCTCCATACCATCACAATTCTCTGTGTAAAACAGTGCCTCCTATTTTCTGTTCTGGATGCCCTTTTATCTAATCTCCATTTGTGACCCCTGGTCCTTGTTTCTTTTTTCAGGTCAAAAAAGCCCCCTGGGTAGACATTGTCTATATCTTTTAGGATTTTGAATGCTTGAATCAGATCGCCGCGTAATCTTCTTTGTTCAAGACTGAATAGATTCAATTCTTTTAGCCTGTCTGCATACGACATGCCTTTTAAACCTGGGATAATTCTGGTTGCTCTTCTTTGTACTCTTTCTAAAGCAGCAATATCCTTTTTGTAACGAGGTGACCAGAACTGAACACAATATTCTAGGTGAGGTCTTACTAATGCATTGTAAAGTTTTAACGTTGCTTCCCTTGATTTAAATTCAACACTTCTCACAATATATCCGAGCATCTTGTTGGCCTTTTTTATAGCTTCCCCACATTGTCTAGATGAAGACATTTCTGAGTCAACATAAACTCCTAGGTCTTTTTCATAGTTCCCTTCTTCAATTTCAGTATCTCCCATATGATATTTATAATGACATTTTTATTGCCTGCGTGCAGTACCTTACACTTTTCTCTATTAAATGTAATTTGCCATGTGTCTACCCAGTTCTGAATGCTGTCTAGATCATTTTGAATGACCTTTGCAGCTGCAACGGTGTTTGCCACCCCTCCTATTTTTGTGTCGTCTGCAAATTTAAGAAGTTTGCTTACTATACCAGAATCTAAATCATTAATGTAGATTAGGAATAGCAGAGGACCTAATACTGATCCCTGTGGTACACCACTGGTTACCTCAGTCCATTTTTAGGTTTCTCCTTTAAATCAATACTTTCTGTTTTCTACATGTTAACCACTACCTAATCCATGTGCATGCATTTCCTTGAATCCCTACTGCGATTATTGAGAATTAATCTTTTATGCGGGACTTTGTCAGAAGCTTTCTGGAAATCTAAATAAACCATGTCATATGCTTTGAAGTTATCCACTGTCGATGTTGCATCCTCAAAAAAATCAAGCAGGTTATTTAGACATGATCTCCCTTTCCTAAAATCATGCTGACTGTCTCCCAGGATACTGTTACCATATTGGTAATTTTCCATTTTGGATCTTATTATAGTTTTTGGTCTGTAGTTACCTGGTTCGGTTTTGTCTCCCTTTTTGTGGATTGTTATTAGGTTTGCAATTTTCCAGTCTGTCGGCACAACCCCTGTGTCAAGAGACTGTTGCATGATCTTGGTTAACGGTTTGTAAATACCTTCTTTCATTTCTTTGAGTACTATTGGGAGGATCTCATCTGGCCTAGGGGATTTGTTTATTTTAAGAGCTCCTAGTCCCTTTAACACTTCTTCCTCTGTTATGCTAAAATGATTTAAAACTGGATAGGAACAGGTCGACATGTGGGGCATGTTGTCTGTATCCTCCTTTGTAAAAACATGTGAAAAGTAATCATTTAATATATTTGCTATTTTTTTTCTTCGTCTATGATTTTGCCATTTGTATCTCTTAGACATTTAACCTCCTCTTTGAACGTTCTCTTGCTGTTATAATATTGGAAAAACATTTTGGAATTGGTTTTAGCCCCCTTAACAATGTTCATTTCTATCTCTCGCTTGGCCTTTCTAACTTCCTTTTTGACATGCCTTAGCAGTTCCAAGTACTCTTTCTGTGTACTTTGTTTTTGGTCCCTCTTTAACGCTCTGTAAAGTGCCTTTTTTCGCTGTATTTTTTTTTTTTAATTGATCTATTAAACCATTTTGGCCATTTTGTTTTAGATTTAGATTTGTCTACTTTTGGAATGTAATTGTTTTGCGCCTCTAGTACTACATTTTAAAAAAAACAGCCATTCTTTTTCTGTGGATGCTTTCTCTATTTTACTCCAATCTACTTCTGTTAGTCTCTGTTTCATACCTTCATAGTTTGCTTTTCTAAAATTGTAAACCTTAGCTTTAGTCATGACTGCTGTTCAAAACGCTGACTGCTACAATAACTTTGTTTCTGTTTGAAGCGTGCATACAGATTCACCACAGGGATGTTAGCACTTCTTGATACAGTAGATTTTAATGGTGCTAATGAAAAAGGAAGTGCTATAGGACTCCTCTTCAAGCTGTAGCATCTACATGCTTGAATTGTTTTACCTTTAACAGGGCCACATCCACTTCTGTTATCTTCCTTTGGAGCGCATCAAATTGAGAATAACAAAGTCAACATTATTCTTAAAAATCATGACGATCAAATGATCTTCCCCTCATTCATTTTATTGTTTCTTGGGGGTATTTACAGAAGTTACATTTGTGATGAGGAACAATTTACTTTGATTGAATTAACACATCATTGATGAAGTGCTTTAAACTAAAATAAATATTGCTCCACATTTCATGTTAATTGCATTTTGAAAGTATTCCCAGTACAGTCAGACCTAATTTATCTGTGGCTGGCTAGTTGCCGCACCACCCCTGACCTTTCTAGCCCTCTAATGCGTCTTGCTGTTCAGTGACAAATTTCATCACAGAGACAAACACAACAGCAATTTTTACATCTAAATGGAGATTTTCTCTTCCGTTTCCGATTGTATGCACTGAATAGGATGTCATTTGCATAATTACCAGTGTCCCCCGATGGCCACTACATTTAAGATGTTAATTAGATATCTGAATTATTAATTATGCCTTTCAAAAAAAATACAAATTCAGATTAATGCAGTATTTACAACATTGATTTTGCTTCCAACCTTCCTCCATGAGACTGTGACCTTTGAGGCCCTCGTTGCTCTGTTTATATTTTAATTAAATATACTGCCTGTGTACTGTATAATTATGGGATGATCTCCAGATAACTAACCTATCTTACACAACCAAGGCAGTGTTTAATCACGAACACAAGAAAACTCCAGTGGTAATGAGTTACCTGGCTTTTCATTGCATCGTATCTAGACTTCAGACCGCACTGCTGCATTCTTCTATATCATTGAACTTGTCTTCCACAGCACAATTCTCTGCTCTCAAATCATTTCTAACACAAGACTGAAAGAATAAACAAAATCACAACCAAAACATGCGTCTGTTAGTGACATTGCAAATACTCTTTACATAAAACAATAAAAACGACCAGTGAAGCAGGAAAAGGTATTTAATTCTGGTAATAAAGCAAGCACACTCATGGGTCTGTTAGCCCCAATACCACAATAGGATTAAAGGAAAACAAGAATAGGGACTAAGTTGTTGGGTTTTTTCCCCCCTTTTGTCACCTTGACACCGAGTTGTGCATACCTCAGCTTTAGTTTTTTTTTCTAACTCCTCCCAGGACTCCTTCAGTTTTACTTCTGTTCTTTCAAGATGAGTTTTCAAATCAATGTCTTCTTCAGTCACTCCAGGCTGCTCCTGTTAAATGGAAAATGTCAGCCATGTGACAGCTAACCTGCTTTACCTTGTAGAAACACAAGCTGTCATCTTCAACAAAGCAGAAACAACTTTACCTTGCTATTTTAAGGCTATGGGATTTCTGAATTGGTGCAATATATTCATACCGATAACTTACCTTTACACTGTGCTGTACTGCTACCGTACTATATGGCAGTTATAGTTTTAAATATGGACCAAAAATACGTAAAAACAGAAAACTGTATGGGACTGCAGACCTAAACACAAAGGTTCATTCAAGATAAATGCTGTATAAGCAGAAACTATTTTTGATGATCAGTTATTCTCCACACTAAATAAAAAGTGTCACATAAAAGATGCACAAATGTGTTAACTGAAATTGCAGAAGGTAAATACATACATACATACATACATAAATAAATAAATAACTGTTATTTTATAAACACATTTCAATCCAGTCAAGGCTCTTCTTACCTGGATAGCATTTCCCAGATTCACTGTTTTCTATGTGAAAACAGTGGTGTGGATTTTTTGCATGACATCACTATCCACTTTCATGGGTGATGTTAAGTCCTCTTCTTGCAGTGCATTCTTTGAGTTAGACGGTCTTTCATTTTCCTCAGTGACTACTTCTGTCCTATGGGAAGGGGCTCCCAAATATTCTCTTTGCTCTACTTGGTTAACTAGTAGTAATCTGCTCCCTGACATCCTTTATCTACTTTCACCTTTTTATTACGTAGTCCTGTAGATTTATTTTCTAATTTGTTCACTTTTTGAAGCAGCGCTTCACCGCTGCTGCTTGGTTCAATTCCAGGTAGTGGATTTGGTTCAACAGCAACTCATTGTCACTCATTAATCTGTCAGCTTCATCCTTCAGCTTTCTTACAGTCTCATCTATCATTTTCTTTTTGCAGTCGTCCAAAACTAAAACTCTCTCTCTCAGCTCCCTATTTTCAGCGCTGATGCTTTCATAGGCAGCATCATGTTTTTTTCAGCTTTTTGGCATGTTCTGCCTGGAGGCCCATTTGTCTTTCCAAATCTCTTTTCTGTTCTTGCAGGCGACTCACTGCCTGCAGGCCTCTCTCATTTTCCACTTGCACATCTAAAAGTTTTTAAGAACATGTTTCTTTCTCTACTTTAAGCTTCAGAACTTCCTGCTCAATCATCTTATTTGGCTTCTTTTAGTTCAGATATTTTTAGTTCACTCTTTCTCACCCTGGAACTCAGATTTAAGCTTTTTTTCCATCTCTTCTCTCTGTTCAGAGAAGCTCTGAACACTATTCTCATTCTCTTTACTCAGGGTGTTCATTCTTTCAAACAAACAATTTCCCCAGAACTTTCTTTCAGGACCTTTTCGAGCTCAGCAATCAGAATAGAATGCTCTTCTACCTTTTTTTCACCCAACGCGTTAATTGTGTTCAAGCACAGTTTATTCTCAACCACTAGCTTAGAAATGTTCTGAAGATGCTGGCCATTCTCTTCTGGCAAACAGATGACCACTCCAGAGCTTTATTTTAGTTCTTTCTTTAGATCAACTATCTGATAACTCTCTTCCATCTTGTTCTGTAGCCCTGAAATTGTGTGACAGCACTGTTTTTTCTCATCTTCCAGCATGGAAATTGTCTTCAATTGCTGAGCGCTCTCTGCTTGCAGATGTGTTATCTCCCTATGGAAGCATAGGGTTATCTCCCTATTGTTTGGAAACACTGTTTGTTTTCGACCACAAGTTTGGCTTATTATTCTCTTCTTGTAGGAGGTGACTTCTCTCCCGAGTATTCTTCTAGGGATTTATTTATGTGATCCACAATCACATCAGAACCCTCTTCCACCTTTTCATGTAGCTCTGCAATTCTGTCTTCTGTCATCCTCTAGCTTGGAAATCTGCTGATTCCGTAGGCTATCTTCTTGCATACAAACACTTCCTCCAGAGGCTTCCTTTAGTGTAACAATCACCTTCATACTCTCCTCCACTTTTTCTTGTAGCTCTGAAATTGAATGAGAGCACTGTTTTTGCTTTTTTTATTACCCTCTAGCATGGAAAGGTTGTGTTGGCGTGGAGCATTCTCGTTTTGCAAGCAAAGGATCTCTTCAGAGCTTTCTTTCAGCTCTTTTGGCTGATCAGCAATCACCTCGAAACTCTCTTCTGTGTTTCCATGTAGCCCTGAAATTGTGGGAGAGCTCGGTTTTTTCTCCTCCACCAGTTTAGAATACTGGGTGTTCTCTACTTGCAGACGAGTGATCCCCACTGAGCTTTCCTGCAGCTCTTTCTGTAGGGCAATAACTACCTTAGCCTTCTCTTCCATATGTTCCTGTAGCTGAAATTAAGAGGGAGTCCTGTTTTTCTCATTCTCCAGCCTGGAAAGGTATTGCTGATGCTGAATGTTCTCCTCATGCATTTTAGCCACCTGACTGAAGTTTTGCTTCCAGTTTCCTAATCTGATTGAAAAGCTCCTTGTTCTGTCTCCCCAGAACTTTGTTTTCCTGTCTCCAGTTATTTTTGGTTGTCTCCATAACCCTAACCCTCCATTTTAAGTCACTTTCCCCTTTTACAGCTTCCAGCTCCTGGGCAAACAACTGAACTTGATTCTCAGCCAATCTGAGATTTTCTTCTAGTCTGGCATTCTCCTCAGATGCTTTGTGTATCAGACCGTCTTTACTGCGTAAGCCGTTTTCCAAATCTGTCTTCTCATTTTGCAGACATTATACTTCAGCTTCAAGGTTCAGAATAATTTATTTGAGGGATTCTATATTTGTTTGAGATTCTATATTCCATGTTGGAGGTTCTGAATTTGGAGTTGGAATCATAAAACAATGAGACCCATGTCAACATACATAGTTTTTGTGACTAGGCAAATGAAGTCTGACTTGGTATTCTGCATTTTGTGGTTTACAAGCACCAGTAAGTCAGGTTGTGGGTGGGTTACTAAAGTCTCCTTGTGGGCTGAGGGAGGTATGTCTTTCATTTTCATTTTCTTTTACTTCTTGGGTAGAATTATTAATCTGGAACGTGGACAGTTTTTGACTGTCTTGCTCTGGAGATGATCCAAGTAACAATTACTGTTTTGTTTGGATTTCTGGCCTCCTAAGCAATAGACTGACTTGTAACAATAAGTACAAAATATAATTACAATGCACTGTCTATGAACATCTTAAATATATCGTTGTCATTACCTGCACCACTTGAATAATGATTTATATTTCTGTCCTTTTCAAATGTAAATATACACCCTAATTTATTGAATTTCTGCAATATAATCTCCAAACAGCCTCCCACTCACGTATGCTTGTGAAAATAAGTGGTCTCAATAATAACCATTTTTTTGTGATTAGTGCCCAACATTTTAATGTTTGTTGGAGCTGCAATGCTTTTACTGTGTTGTTCTGGAACAGTATTTTTTTACACAATGTTCTCAATGATCTACAGCATTTGATCTAAATTTCCTTGGTGATCTTCATTTTTAAATTTGACTCTGCAAAATGAAGGCATTTATTCATTTCAATGCTGCATATTGTTCGGTGAATACAATACTGTCAGACCTAAAATGCAAAGCTATAGCAGGGCAGAAGAGCCCTGTCTGTAAATATGAGGCAAGGCACAACCCTGCATATAGAAGTGTGGAAGGGCGATAGCCCTGCTGGTATATTCACTGTGTGTGTTGGGATTTTGTAGTCCAGGAGGGGGTGTCATGGCTGAAGGCTTATAAACTACAGGTCCCAGAAACCTCTAGGGCTGAATGGGAAACACCTGGGTGCATGTGAGGGAACTGTTTAATGGCATTATTGTTCGAGTGTTTGTAATTATTGTCATGTCCATGTGAATATAAGCTTGTCTTTGTGTTGGTGGTAGGTGTACAGAGAGGAGGTACGCGCAAGAGAGCCAGGAGACAGAATTAAAAGAAAAGTAAACGATTGCTACTCGTACTGGAAGGACCAGCACAATACTTGTTTTGGTGGAGGTATTTTTGTATTCAAGATTTGTTTTGGTTCAAACTTTTATTTTGGCTCTGTGAGCTGTTTTTGTCTGTCAGTTTGATTTATTTTTTAATTTAATAAATACGCGCTCACCACTCAGCCTTCCTGTCACAAAAGCATAACGTGATTCAAAGCATAACGTGATTCAGCGACTTGCCTGCTCTAAATCACCACACTAGACAGCTTGCATGACATCTGCAAAGGCAAACGAGTTGTTTTCCAAGAACGGGAAAAGAGTCGGCTCCAGCAAAACCTCACATGCACACAGGTTTGTACTTCCATACTGCTGAACCAATGCTGTAACGAAATTGAACAAAAAAAGCAAGGTTAAAAATATTTTTATTAAATAATTTCTGGTTTCAAATGCAAAAGCACCCAACAAATTCCATCACAGGCACGCTTAGATATTATCCTGATATCCTGTAACACGCCGTTAGTGTTCTGAACACCTATTCGTTTTGGAGGTGACAGGTGGGGAAAAAAAAACATTTAAATGCATCCAGATTTCAGGTTGTAACACAACAAACGTGAAAACGTCCAAGGGGGGTGAATACTTACTAAAGGCACTGTATATATACAGTATATATACACACACACATACATTTAATTTCTGTTATACTCTATAGTACACAGTACAAAACGACTTTGATCACGTATCAAAAGACATTCACCCCAGCACAGTTATCAACGGTGTCAAGTTCTTCCTGCTTTCCAGGCTGCTGTTTCACCTGCTGAGCTTCTTCTACCCTGGAGTACCCACCTTCTTCCATACTGGACAGTTTCCTTTTTAGCAGCTCATTCTCATCCTGCAGCTCCTCCACCTCCTCTAGGAGGCTGCTCTCGGACAGTTTTATTTTTAGCAGCTCATTCTCATCATGCAGCTCCTCACCTCCTCCAGGAGGCTGCTCTTGGACAGTTTTCTTTTCAGCAGCTCATTCTCAACCTGCAGCTCCTCCACCTCCTCCAGGAGACTGCTCTCGGACAGCTTCAGTTCGTGAATACGAGAGCGGAAATCATCCAGCTTCCTGGCCAGAAACTCCTCGTTCTCCTCAGCCTGCTGCAGCCTGTCCCGCAGCTCCCTCTTTTCTCTGTGGCTCACCTCCTCCCTTTCCAGCAAACTGTTCATGTCCTCCAGCAGGCTGTGGATATAGGCCTTAATCCTGCCTTCTTCAAGGAAGGAGGCCATCTGGGTCATCTTTGCATCAAACTCTATGAATCCTTGGGTTTTCCGGGAAGCTGCTGTGTGCCTCTCCAGCTGGGCCCTGAGGAGAGCCACAGTGGCGGTGAGGTCGATCACATTTTTCTCCAGCCTGATGACCTGGCTGTGAAGGTACTGCTCCCTTTCCGTTGGAAGCCTCATCTTGTGCTGCAGCTTCTGTTTGTAGTACTCAAAATACTCAGACTGTTTCTTCAACTCGTCTTCATTTATTTTGATCCTGTTTGCTGCTTTTCCTTCATGGCCCTGTCTGATTGTTCCTTTTCTGCTGCATGTAAAAAGATATAACAAAATATCAAATTTCTGCTACATGAATGAATGTGTTATATAGTGTAATAGTCAGGATTGTATGTAACAGGCAATGTTACTGCTGTTAAGGATACTGCTGACCACTGCAAGTGAGAAAAGGTAATGTAAAAATATGACTGAAAACACCACTTGCCCAGGTGAACCAATCCTTTTTTTTTACAGTGGTAGAAAATGTCCCAGGTAGCATAGAACAAAGGCAGGAGACACTGGACAGTTCCAGTCTGCCCTGTTCTGTAAATATACAGAATACTTGTGCCTTTAGTGCTAGCAAATCAGGCATCTATATTTTAGTACTATAGTCATCAAAATAATATATTAGTTGTGGTATTGGAACACCAGTAAATGGACAAAGAACAGCATAAAGAAGGGGTAAAGTTTTTTTTATTTTATTTTCTGTGGAAATGCTAGTCTACCTTGAACATCAGAAAATTGAGGGGAGGTCCAATAGTTATTCCAGATCTATTTCTCTGACAATGCACAATGATTAACACAAAATGTAAACATATTTCACTGTTTTCATACAGTCCTGCTGTGTGTGTAAGTATGTTATCTGATTAAGTAAAGGTTTAAACTATATGCTGGTCACACAATTTGTTAAACAGAAATATATTTATATTATAAATGCTGAGAAGGAGCACACCCTTACCATTGCTCTTATCTCCTTGTGTAGATGATGATGTTTCTGTTCTTGCTGTGGTCTGGTGGTAACGGGTAGCTGTAACTTTGAGGTCATCTATCTTAACCAGGAGGTTCTTCTCAGGCATCTCCAGTTCTTTTATTCCGATGAGTGAATCCACAGCAGCCATACATTAGGACCCATCAGCATCTAGCTCTGGTCTAGTTTCTATTTTTGTAAAGCAGAAAAGCCGAATCCATGGTCCCTTAAGTACACTCAAGTTGTTTATTTTTCATTTTGGAAATTGAGATGAAATTCTCTTCTTTGAAAAAATTAGGAGTCCATTAAAGACTGCATCTAAATTGGTGCAAAGAATGAGATGAACTACATACACATAGTGCTATGACCGTTTTCCAGTACATACAAATCAATCTTCAAAACATGTTTTATAAAATAAACAGTTCACAAAACTTTTTGAATTTACTTTGACTCTGCACACATGTGGACTCAAGTATTATGATTGTGTGCCTGAACCTGTTATCAACACCATTTGATAATAACAATGAAGCATTGTGACAGAAACAGAATGATTCTTGGTGATACATCTCCCTCCCGACCTGTTTGGACGCAGTGTAAAGGGAACAGAGTGCCCTGGACTGGATGGCCTGACAATTCATTCCCAGGGTTAGGTGGAAGTTGGCCATCTAGAAAAGGGGGAACAGCTGCGGTACATTAAGTCATCACCCCATAGGGAAAGCGATGTGGCAACCACGGATTGGAGGAGAACTCGCTAACCAAGGGGGCATTACTGAAGGTACAAATAGGGGACATGGCTAGGTGATCTGGTCTTTTGTTTATGGTTAAGAGAACGCTAAAGGAAGAGCGAAATATTACCGTGAGTGTTTAGTGATCGTTTGTTTTGTCAGTTCTAATTGTACTGTTTGTTATTTATTAGACGGCTAACACAATGCAGGAGCTGTTGCTACAGGCCAGCACAAACCCGGACAACACTGCACTATTGTTCACAGATAAATTGTATTTGCACCACTAGCACTCACCCTGGACTTGGGACTCGTGTGTGTGTATTGGTGTGTTTAAGTTCTGTGCTTATTACTTCGGGACTGAACCCCATGTTTACTTAGCTGAACAGTACACATCGTTGGGTACTGCCAGTCCTCCATTTATTGTTTGCTGTTGTCATCAGACTATTAGATTACAAATGAAAACCACCATTTCACCAGTACTTTGTTGTCTGTCGTTATCTTGAACACTGCATAACCTCTACACCTGCGCACTGCAACACACCTTGCCACAAGCATGCATACAAACAAACAAACAAACCATTTGCTGCTGGGAAATAGCAGGAGTAAAACAGATACCCTCCCCTCGTGTCAATCATATACAGAAGCACAAAAGAACTAATACTCACTAAGTGCTGACTCCGTGAAGCTGCTGGCTTTGTCTCGGAGACTGTGCTCCAAATCCTTCACCCGCTGATCGAGGACCTGGAGCCCCTGGTGACCCAGCTGGATTTCAGGCACTTGGCTCCTTTCAATCCTCACCTCTTCCATGTCCTGGAAAGACCAGGAAGTGTTGATCTTAACAGTAACATTCAAAACATCAGATGCTTCAGGGCCAGGAACAGCAAACTGATAACAAAACTCCTTGATCTGCTCAACTGAAGTCTCCATCAGTTCAATTTTACTAATGCAACTGTATTGCCTGCATCCATGCCATGCTAGTTTACAGTACAGTGTGTGAGCTGTTTAGTGAACATGCATCTATTATTGATGGCAGAAAAGAGACAGTTGTCCGTTATTGGGTGTACAGACATGCAGCATGAATGAGATTTTCAGGTTACCCATTCCTCTATAGATAGGACTGCTGATGAATTCATTTACATAGTGTACCCATTTTCCTAAGAATGTTTACTGCCTTGCTTCACATCATGGAGCTTAACGTTACTATTGGAGGGGTTACAACTAACAAAACAAGAACCAATAAATCTTACCTGTTGTGCACTTCCAAATGTCACATGTGCAGTTTTTGAATCTGAAACAAACATGTTTAGCCCAAACACATATTTAAAAATATATAATTGGTACTATACTGGGTTAAATAAAACCCTGTATGCTTCTCTTCCTTTCCTGTAGTCTTGCACTAGGTAATTTCAGCTGAAATTGTCCCCACCCTTTCAATGCACTCTTTCTCATCATAAACCACCCAGTTGCTTCCCTTAAATGACAGATATGTTTTGCAATCACTGACATGTTTGGACCCGGTACACAATGCATACATTAAAACCTCTCTGGTTCAACACTCAATAATAAGATATGAAGTTTGTTGTGTTATTAACAAATAAGAAACTGACATATCTACTTGGTCTACACCATTATGCTATACACACTTGTTTCACTTGCTGTTTTAATCAAATAGTGTTTAACATCTTTCAGCAGGAACGATGAGAATAAAACACAATATATACTTCTATTGAGAATGAAACAACAGTATCAACGCCATAAAACAAACCAACTAACCACAACGGAAAAGACTGTGACCTCACAGTGTGTAAAGGTAAAAATATCAATATCAGCCACATACCTCTTCCAAGTCTTTTATTCTTGACTGCAGCACTGCCTGCCTCTCTTGCATGCTTTTGATATTCATATCTTTAATGCACAACTCATTTTTCATGTTGTTTCTTTGGTTATCGTTGTCTCTAACAATATCACAAAATGGGACTTTTGTGACAGCTGGGTGTTAAGCATTTTATTGCCCAGCTGAAGTGCAGCTTCTTTTTGTTTCAGGATGTACTCCTTTTCTTCCAGTGATTCAAAACTGTTGCTTCAGCTTTTGATAACTGTCCTCAGAGTTCAACCAGTTCCTTATTTTTTTTTCTTTAGTTGTCCCTCTAGGTTTTGTCTCGCCTTCAGCAAAACATTCTCCCTGCTTTCAAACTCCAATGTTAAGTTCAGCCAATAAGCTTGCCACTTTCTTATCCTTCATGGCACTTGGCTCTCCAAGTTCACTTTACCTTCCACCTATGAATCCCTCACTAAGCCCACGCTGCTTGGTGCCCAACTCCAGGTTGCAGTAGGATAACCTTCTTTGGGTCGCCTTCATTTCCTTAAGTAGATGTTGTTGACTGGCTAACCTGTCCTGGAGCTCTTGCACAGATTCATCTCTCATGCTCAACAGCTTCTCCATGCGTGCAATCTTATCTTGCCCATTTTGAGTTGCCTTTCTCCTCAGTAGGTCTTGCAGCACTTTGGTTTTCTCATACTTTCTTTCCAACTCCTCCTGCTGTCTGAGTTGCTCCTGTAATTCCCTCATCTCCTCGTTAAGGTTATCAAGTTTGCCTGTCAGTTCATCAATATTTCTATCTTTTGGGTTTGTTTCCATTTCATACTTGGTTTTCATCTTGATGAATGTTCCAACTTTGTCTCTTTCAGAATCCACCATTCTGCCCAGCTACTCTCGAAGTATCACTTTTTCCATCAAAAGCGCCTGAGGAATTTCTGGCATTTCACTCTGGTTTTCTTCTCGATTTATTGGCTGAAGCACAAGAAACCTTTTGCTCAGTATCAGTATCTTTGTCTTGAAGTGCTTTTCTAAGACTTCTAATTGTACACTTAAGCTTATTCCTCCTTTTTGAAAACTGTTCTCTCTGTTGCTCATCCAGAAGCTCCCAGTCCTTGATGGCTTTCTCTAGTTGTATACACTGCTTGTTGAGTTTCACATCACTGTTGACCTTCTGCTCTAGTTCACCCTTCAACTGGTCAACTTTGGCCTCAAGGAGCCTTTTCATTGATTTCATGAACATGTTTAACCAGATCACTGTTGGCTGTTTCAAGCTGAGATTGCACAATGTACCTCTCTGTGATTTCACTGATCAACTTCTCAATCTTCTCCTCATGCTCTTCCTCTGAATGTTCACTCTGCTGCTGATGTTCCTCCACCTGACTGCACCTTTGCTGAAGTCTTCTTTCAACATCGTTTTGCTTCACTAGCTGCTCCATTTTGGCACATCGCAGAAGAAGCGTTCTTACCTTCTCACATTTGAGTACTAACTTTTTTTTCCAGTTCATTAATGCTATTTTCCCGGTCTTTTTCAGCAATTTCCTTAAGTTTCAAAAGTCCTTCCAAGCTTGTGACTCTTTCTCACAACTCGTGGAGGTTACCAGCCAGCTCATCACTGCAGCATGAATCTGAGGGGTCAAGTTTCTTGGCCGAATCTAGCCTACCTTGAAGAGCATCACAGTAGAACTGAGATCTGTTTATCATAATCTCCGATTCCTCTACTTTTTTTCTCAAAACCCTGGATTCCACTGCTTTTTTCTGCAAGAATTCACTCATATTCCTTCACCTTGCTTTCTAAGTCATTCTGGGTCTCTGGCTCTCTTTTGAATGCTTCATCCATTTTGATACTGTTAAACAATATAAAAAGTATGGGATCGAGTTTTTGTTTTGGAAATTATTTTTTAAAGAATTGCAGGTTTGTAGGTATTGTATTTTCCTTCTGTCCATATTATTTGTCTTGCTTGCTCATTTTGGGCAACACAAAAACTCTGCCTCGCCACAGGCTTTAGGAAAACTATTCTACATTTTGTGGTTGTTTGTTTTATAATTGTCAATGTCATTCAGCTTATTTTACAAGTTTCTTTTCTTGTTAAAAGTGCAAAAGTATATAAAAACCTTTTCTTATAAAAAGGCTAACAACATCTTAATGTATGAAATTTAATGTATGCTATAAGTCCATATTTTGTGTGATTACATGTTATCTGTTTACTTTCCAATTGATTGCTTCTTGTCGTACTTGAATGTACATTCAGCTCATTTTCATGTCCCTCGAGCTCGTGTTAGTGTCTGTGGGTGGTAATAGAAAGAAATACAAAGAAAAAACATTATGTCTGATGACTTAAAGTACCATTCATTGGAAACTACTGAAAATGAACTGCTATCAAATTGTTACTCCAGAGATGACTGACTTTTCAATTGAATCTGCCTTCTATTTCCTTGAGATATTAATTTAATATTTATTCATACAGTACATCCTTTTAACTAATATTGTGCAGCTATGCCAACAACATACACGCTGTATGACATGCAGCAATCCTAAAATTCCAGAATATGTTTTTTTTTATAATTCTAAATACATATTAATTGCATAACAACTCTACCTGTACTATAGAGTTATTGGTGTCTTCAGGGCCACAGAATAAAAGCTAAGGAGAAAAATAAAAAGAGAAACAAAAACTAAAAATAAGGAGAAAAAAATTAAAATTAAATGTATCGGGGAGAGAAAAAACAAGAAAGACAATAAGATATTAAAGACGTTAAAAGCATTAGTTGTGATACAAGTTAGATCATCAAAACGATATGAAGTTAACATGGAGTACTTTTGAGTTGCACAGTATTTTTTTATTTTTTTTGTTTGCAGTAGTTCTGAATAGCTCTTGCATTTACTCAAATATTGTGTTTTCTTATTATCTGATAAGTCAGCATAAAGGTGCTAGAGGTTCAGGAGCTGTTCCTCAGTTCTTGTCTCCTGCCATAGACATATGTAATCCAGTATCAAGAGTCAGCACAATCTAGTGCACAGCAGTGTTATTACCAGCAAGCAGGCAAATAGAACTGACGAGCAGCCCTGAACACAGGATTATTAACAAAAACATTAACTAAAATAAAAACACAATTTTAATAACTGGAATAAGAACCACACATAATAAAAAAGGAGCAATCAAAAAAATAAAAAACAAACAAATAAATACATACACAAAGAAAAATCCTCTTTAAGAATTCAAAACTATTAATAAAAAGACCATAAGCACAAAAGGGAATCTTGCAGTCTTCAAATTAGTCAACCATCATGGATTATCATTAACATGTATAAGAAGATACCGGACGAAGCATTAACAGATTATTCAGCATTATTTTTATTTTTTTAACTGACATATTGAAATTGATACCGAATGGATTGGAAGGCATACTGTAATATCTTCAGCAATGTCAGAATGAAAACAATAATATGTACAGTATATTGTTTTTTAAATATTGGTATTGGATAAACAAACCAACAGGAAATATTAGGCTTGACAAAACAAACCTAAATATGTATTTTGTTAAAACCCATAAAATCTCCCATTTTATATATATATATATATATCCCAAAGGTGTGGTCCTAATCCTATAATGCATACAGTAGCTATAATTTGGTCCAAAAAGAAAGTTACATCCAGTCCTTCTTGTAATAATTACCTTTTCTTCTATTTCCTTAATTTGTCTTTTCTGGATTTCTATCTTGTCTTCCAGTAGTCTTATTCTCTGCAAAAGCAAAAAGAAAACACAAATATCCATCAGAAAATCAATGTATTACTTCAGATTATTTAGACAAAAGAACATGTATTTCTAGTAATTTTAAGTGATTGCTCAAAATTCCTTACAAATTTATATATATATATATATATATATATATATATATATATATATATATATACACACACACACACACACACACACACACACACACACACACACACACACACACACATACACGCTGTATATGAAATCAGTCAAATCCTGACCGAACCTCATCATAGGAGGAAAACCAGATTTAACTATTGCCCTCACATCCTTACACCACCGGTCAATAGTCTCCGTCTGTCATGTGATTGGTTCACATCACTGTCAGTCCCGTCCCTTTTCAAAGGAACACCTTTCTCCCTGCACTCTTCACAAGAGAAAATGGCTGAACACCGATTTACACTGAACACTGAATTACAAAACATACTACAAAAGAAAGATGCTCCAAACACTAAAATGGTGATTAAAAACTTTGCTAACTATACAGTATGAACGTCAAAACATTTTCTGTTATTTATTTTTTTTATTTATGCTGTATCAGTTATATTTAAACAAAATATATAAGTCAATATGTATTTATGTATGTTGTATCAGCTGTATTTAAACAAAATTTATAAAGTCGCATTTACTATCCAACCTTGCATGTATTTTCTTGACCGATTCACATATTAAATATGTACTGCAGACTCAGCCATAGTGGAAAATTAAATGCCGCTCGGGAAGACTATTGTTACCTCCACGGTTTCAGGCATTACAGCCCCCTGTCTGTAACAATAATTTTCTGCTATAGCCCTCCTATATATATTACACACACACACAAATTCATATGACTCAACAAAATGTAATAGGAGTAATATCGGAACAGCTTAAGCTTTCTAATGAATGTTCTAGCTAGCTATTCAGGTCACTACTGTAAAATATTGCCTGGCACATAGCGAATTCCAACATATTTCCTGGGCAAAGCTCTTCTACCAGGACATGTAGGAAGTTGAGGCCACAGTTTTGTAATTGTATCACTCTGCAAAGCTTCCTACATAAGGTTTGCACCATGCTTTGTACAGATTAATGACAAACTGCATTGGTTAACTGTTTTACTTGTTTGGATCAACATGCAGAATGAGCAGGGCAAGCTTCCCGATGCAGAGGGAGATGCATACTGTGACAATTACAGAGGTACTGGTAGATATCCCCTCTACTTCAACCTAGGAGGCCATTGTGACCCCACTTTGTCACAGGAAAGAAAATCACAACTGAGTAAAAAAATGCTGAATTAGGAAATAGCATTTTCTTAACAAAAATGTCTTATGCAGCCCAAAGTATCCCTTATAGCAGTTTTGAGAATGCACTTTTATTTCAAACAAACACCTCACAAAGTAGAACTCTAAAATAAATAACCAGATTACAAAATGAAGTCATAACACATTACACGTATTTATTTTGACAAAAGCGCAAACTTTACTAGAACTTACACTTATTGGCACACAACATTGAGGACGTGAATGTTTTCCCCAGATAAGAGCCATCAACCAAAACCAAAAAATGACTGTCCTATACCTCTATTCAGATTCCCCACAATGTGCAATCAGCCTTTTCAACAGCTCATCCTATTCTATATTACCAGTTTCTTTTGCAGACATTATTTTAAATTCTCACGTCATTTTAAAGCTGGAAAGCATTTGCTGCTTCAGCATGGGCTATTAACAAATACATACAGACTTTAACAAATGTATTACTTTATCCCTAACTAGACAAATGGATGCATGCAGACTGACTACAGATTATTATTATTTTCTCTGTTTTCTAAAACCATGTGCAGGAATGAAGGTCAAAGTTCGCACATGTGCAGTACACTATCGGAATAAGTTTTCCGAAAAGTGTGTTTACATGATGTACTGTACATTTTGTTAATTTTTCGGAATTTAAATCGGAAATTTCTAGGTGCTGTTTTCTGAAAACTGACTTTCGGATTATTCCTGTGTTTACATGACTTTTGATATCGGAATTAGTTTTCCGAAAAATAAATCGGGATGTAAATGCACTGAATGATATAAAAAAAACTGCTATTTTCTACAAGTTTTGACAATTCTACCAACCAGGTATATGCCAATCGCTACGTTTGTAACATGTAGGCCTAACATTATCTGTTGCAGGAGGAAAGTATCAATCAAACTGAACATTTACATCAGAAACTCCTGCAAGGGAACCAACCCCCCACTCCCCCCTCAACATCTGACAGGAGCAATTCCACTCCACTACTCGCAAAACAAATCACAGCAAAAACATAAATATCCACATAGTGATGGAAGCAATGTTTCAATACTAAAACACTGCCGAGGAAATGTATGTATTGTATTTATTATTTGCTATATTTTGAAAATTCAATTAACTTATTAACAAATAAAATACATAGTAACAACAGAAGGGTGATGTGTAAATACTGTACAGGCACTTGAAGCATCTTATTTTCATTTGACTAATTCCTTAATTACTGTAACGCACATTAAGTGAGGGGAAAAAAAACCTAATATAGTTTGATTAAGAAGATTAGATGTAATGCACACAACTGCATGAATACTGTTCATGTTTCATGTTCAAAACTGTTTAATGCACAGACTTATCCAGATTGCTAATCTATGGAAACCAAGCTTCTTAAAATCACGAAGTGACACCTTGCTCTAAGAAAGCTTCTGTTTGTTTTTTGTTTTTTTTTGTAGCACTTTTTTCTCCTCACGCCTGATGTGCAAGAACTGTGATTGATCACCTGCAAGGGTAAGTGATTGAGCTGCCTCACTGCGTGTGTACAGTGGAGGGTGGAATACAATAACATAGGGGATGTCTGCGGTCATCAGAGACAAGTACAGGCTTGCAGGAATTATTGTCCTGTACAGAAGCTACAGTACTAACTACCACATCTGAGAAAGAATATACAGAAATACTGAAAGAAACTTAAGTTACTAGAAATTTAAAATGTATATTAATTATTATTACACTTGTACAGTTTTCATTTTAAGAACATGTCAATGTTTTTTGTATTTTATTATTATTATTATTATTATTACTATTATTATTATTATTATTATTAATAATTGGAACCAGAGTTTTTTCACAGCACTCTACAGTTGACAAGTTGCCCCCTCAGCTTTTGTCCCACACAGGACCGATAGCCACTGTCTTTTGGAAATAATGTAAAAATGAAAGTACTTCTAGGTGCAGTGGTAGGTTTCTATTGAAGTATAGTCATAGCATACATATAAACGCATGAGGAGTTACTGAAATAATTGAAAGCAAAATACAGAGATTTCTGCAGTGATTAAATGGTGTAGTGTTGTAATTAGTGAGACGCATAGAAAAGCACATTACGGCACACAAATTTAAGGTGCCTCGGCAAAAGACCAAACAGTATAGCAGGCGTCGTCATTGGAAAGAAAGTAGACCACAGTGCTTACTCTGCCATGGGAACAATTCCATGCATTTGTTTTACTATGTAGGTGCCCTGCATTGCAGTGTCCTCACCAGAACCAGCAGACTGGTATGTCAACAGACAGAAAACCCGGTTTTGTTGTTGTTGTTTTTAGGGCTATTTCTTAACAGGCGTCACTACAAAACATTTTGTGACACATTATTTCAATGAACAACATACTGTAACCGTAATGCACATACACTTATATCATTATAACGGGACTGAGACATTAAGGTGATTTCGGTATGTTATAAAAAGTGTAGTAGAACGACACATCACTTTGAACAACATGAGATGGGATACTGCATCTTTTCTTCTGCTGTATATCCCAACTTACCTGCTGCGCTTGTTGCAAAAGCTCCATGCGCTCCTGTAAGATTTGACTGTCAAACTCTCGGCTCTGCCTCAGTATCTGTCTCCTCAGCTTTTCCACTGCTATTCGCAGCTCCTCCTTTTGCTTCTCTGTCAAAGACTCACTCACTCTGTTGCCTGGGTCCTGCTGCAGAGCATTATACAGCGTGGCCTCCAACTCCTGGATTTTCTGGGATGATTTAAATTAACATACAACAGAAACGTTCACATTGAGACGCAAATCAAAGAAATGAAATGAAATGACATGCACAAAATAAAAGCGCACACAATAAAAGTATTAAATCTATTGCTATTAAAACCTGTCCTGACGCAATTACATTAATCAATATAAAATGACACAGTAACAAACCCTCTGAGGGGTTTGTCACTGTGTGTTACTTGCCAAAAAGGCTAAAAATAAACGCAGATCCGGTTTTAGTGTTAAAATACTCCCATTTCAACGGTTTCATTTTTTCCCTTAACCCAGTGGGTGATGTTATGTTTAGGGAATAATAAATGTTAGCAAAACAAATAATAATGGAAACAAAACAAAAAAGTACACGAGCCTGCTATCAAAAGAAGCTGTCGAACCGACATGCAACTGCCAAGAGCGCTCACTGCAAACCACTAGTTGAGGTAAAAGGAACATACTTCTTGTTTTTGTTAAAGTAAATCAGTGCAAGTAGGCTACTGGATCAAAAAAAAAAACTATTGCAGAAACACAATCTGAATCTTAACTCCCGAGCAAAGGTTGGGTAATGATTTATTAAAATATTCTCATTTTACAGCAGGAACTTACGCTGTCTAAAAAGTTTATTTTCTACTATACTAACTCTAGTAAGCGAAGCCCCCGCCCTCCTGAGTGCCTATTGTCTATAATCAATCTTTAAATGACATTGTTGTAAAAGATGCAGTATCCCGTTACAATTTCAAAAACAAACCAAAAACTGTCAGCCAAGTGATAAAAATGTCATATTTTTACAACTCATTAAACCGTTATTAGTTAGGCAACTTATTGTATTAATGAAGTCAATTCTCAAAGTGAAGCGTTGTATTAACCAAGTCAATTCTCAAAGCATTGCATTAACCAATAGTCAATTCTCAAAGCGTTGTATTAACCAATTTGTCAATTCTCAAAGCGTTGTATTAACCAAGTCAATTCTCAAAGCGTTGTATTAACCAAGTCAATTCTCAAAGCGTTGTATTAACCAATAGTCAATTCTCAAAGCATTGTATTAACCAATAGTCAATTCTCAAAGCGTTGTATTAACCAATAGTCAATTCTCAAAGCGTTGTATTAATGAACAGTCAATTCTCAAAGCGTTGTATTAACCAAGTCAATTCTCAAAGCGTTGTATTAACCAATAGTCAATTCTCAAAGCATTGTATTAACCAATAGTCAATTCTCAAAGCGTTGTATTAACCAATAGTCAATTCTCAAAGCGTTGTATTAACCAATTTGTCAATTCTCAAAGCGTTGTATTAACCAAGTCAATTCTCAAAGCGTTGTATTAACCAAGTCAATTCTCAAAGCGTTGCATTAACCAATAGTCAATTCTCAAAGCGTTGTATTAACCAATAGTCAATTCTCAAAGCGTTGTATTAACCAAGTCAATTCTCAAAGCGTTGTATTAACCAATAGTCAATTCTCAAAGCGTTGTATTAACCAATAGTCAATTCTCAAAGCATTGTATTAACCAATAGTCAATTCTCAAAGCGTTGTATTAACCAAGTCAATTCTCAAAGCGTTGTATTAACCAATAGTCAATTCTCAAAGCATTGTATTAACCAATAGTCAATTCTCAAAGCATTGTATTAACCAATAGTCAATTCTCAAAGCATTGTATTAACCAATAGTCAATTCTCAAAGCGTTGTATTAACCAATAGTCAATTCTCAAAGCATTGTATTAACCAATAGTCAATTCTCAAAGCGTTGTATTAACCAATAGTCAATTCTCAAAGCATTGTATTAACCAATAGTCAATTCTCAAAGCGTTGTATTAACCAATAGTCAATTCTCAAAGCATTGTATTAACCAATAGTCAATTCTCAAAGCGTTGTATTAACCAATAGTCAATTCTCAAAGCGTTGTATTAACCAATAGTCAATTCTCAAAGCGTTGTATTAACCAATAGTCAATTCTCAAAGCATTGTATTAACCAATAGTCAATTCTAAAAGCGTTGTATTAACCAATTTGTCAATTCTCAAAGCGTTGTATTAACTAAGTCAATTCTCAAAGCGTTGCATTAACCAATAGTCAATTCTCAAAGCGTTGTATTAACCAATAGTCAATTCTCAAAGCGTTGTATTAACCAATTTGTCAATTCTCAAAGCGTTGTATTAATGAACAGTCAATTCTCAAAGCGTTGTATTAACCAAGTCAATTCTCAAAGCGTTGCATTAACCAATAGTCAATTCTCAAAGCATTGTATTAACCAATAGTCAATTCTCAAAGCATTGTATTAACCAATAGTCAATTCTCAAAGCGTTGTATTAACCAATAGTCAATTCTCAAAGCGTTGTATTAACCAATAGTCAATTCTCAAAGCATTGTATTAACCAATAGTCAATTCTCAAAGCGTTGTATTAACCAATAGTCAATTCTCAAAGCGTTGTATTAACCAATAGTCAATTCTCAAAGCATTGTATTAACCAATAGTCAATTCTCAAAGCGTTGTATTAACCAATAGTCAATTCTCAAAGCGTTGTATTAACCAATAGTCAATTCTCAAAGCGTTGTATTAACCAATAGTCAATTCTCAAAGCATTGTATTAACCAATAGTCAATTCTCAAAGCGTTGTATTAACCAATAGTCAATTCTCAAAGCATTGTATTAACCAATTTGTCAATTCTCAAAGCGTTGTATTAATGAACAGTCAATCCTCAAAGCGTTGTATTAACCAATAGTCAATTCTCAAAGCGTTGTATTAACCAACAGTCAATTCTCAAAGCGTTGTATTAACCAATAGTCAATTCTCAAAGCGTTGTATTAACCAATAGTCAATTCTCAAAGCGTTGTATTAACCAATAGTCAATTCTCAAAGCGTTGTATTAACCAATAGTCAATTCTCAAAGCATTGTATTAACCAAGTCAATTCTCAAAGCGTTGTATTAACCAATAGTCAATTCTCAAAGCATTGTATTAACCAATAGTCAATTCTCAAAGCGTTGTATTAACCAATAGTCAATTCTCAAAGCGTTGTATTAACCAATAGTCAATTCTCAAAGCATTGTATTAACCAAGCCAATTCTCAAAGCGTTGTATTAACCAATTTGTCAATTCTCAAAGCGGTGTATTAACCAATAGTCAATTCTCAAAGCGTTGCATTAACCAATAGTCAATTCTCAAAGCGTTGTATTAACCAATTTGTCAATTCTCAAAGCGTTGTATTAACCAAGTCAATTCTCAAAGCGTTGTATTAACCAAGTCAATTCTCAAAGCGTTGTATTAACCAAGTCAATTCTCAAAGCGTTGTATTAACCAATAGTCAATTCTCAAAGCATTGTATTAACCAATAGTCAATTCTCAAAGCGTTGTATTAACCAATTTGTCAATTCTCAAAGCGTTGTATTAACCAAGTCAATTCTCAAAGCGTTGCATTAACCAATAGTCAATTCTCAAAGCATTGTATTAACCAATAGTCAATTCTCAAAGCGTTGTATTAACCAATAGTCAATTCTCAAAGCGTTGTATTAACCAATTTGTCAATTCTCAAAGCGTTGTATTAACCAATAGTCAATTCTCAAAGCGTTGTATTAACCAATAGTCAATTCTCAAAGCGTTGTATTAACCAATAGTCAATTCTCAAAGCGTTGTATTAACCAATAGTCAATTCTCAAAGCATTGTATTAACCAATAGTCAATTCTCAAAGCATTGTATTAACCAATAGTCAATTCTCAAAGCGTTGTATTAACCAATAGTCAATTCTCAAAGTATTAATGAATAGTGTGTTCCTACCATGTCGGCCTGGTCCAGTGTCTGTTTCCTGTAATCCAGCTCTTCCTCCAGATAGCCCTTCTGTTTACTGAATAACTCCTGGCAGAGAGTAAAAATGCCCTTAACTCACCACTGAATCTGCACAGTTATTACAGCATGGGACTGAGGCTATAGCCAACAGTGTGCTTGAGTACTAGTCTGGGAAGGGAGCATAGTGGCCATTGAAAGACACCTGACACTGTATCAAAACAATGCTTTTGATAATTACATTATGGTTAATTGAATAATCTATTGATTGCATTTTTGACACTGCCTATGAAATATACAGTAAATGACACAGTAACTCATACTAAGGGCTGTGAATGAGTTGCCCTTGAGTTACATAGCAATACAAAAATACATCTCCTCCCTTTAAAGGAGTGCTAATTATATATCATCCACACACATCCTTATAGCTTTATTAACATTACTACTGGTACCCCTTTTTATTTTGCAGAGACACTATTACTTCTTCACTTGTACTTTTATAGTTCAACATATGCCAATATTTAAACTAGAACCTGTGCTATACATGGTCTGACTGCAAGCCTGGCATGTTTTTCAACTTCTATGTGCTTCTTTTAAAACTGTACATGTGAGCTCTATATAGTGAATGATCAAACAAAACCAAAAAAAGATGTAACTGGAAGAATAGCAGCAAATTATTCAGGGTGGAAGTAAATTAATTAAAATGTTAATTAATTAAAGTTTTCTTTAGTAATAAACCATTGACAAGTAACCATTGGACAGCCCAGACCTCAAAGTTTATTAGTTTTCTAGCAATGATTCTGAAGCTTAATGTTTTATATGTATCTGTTAAAGTAAATATCATCCTTTGACTTATGTTACAATGAAGAGGCAGTCAATATATCCTAGTACAAATAGTGCACATCTTCAATGGCGAATTAATCCAAGTTTAAATAGTGGTTAAATGTACTGTATTACATTTGCTAACAAATACAGCATTGCAGAACCAAGTAAAACCATGGCCTGACTGGGTCTTTCTGAACTGGAAATATTGACACTGGCGTTTGCTCATTGAAGTCAACCGTCTTACCTTCTCATTCTCCAGATCCATCATCTTCTGAGTCAGTGCCGCCTCTGTACTGTCAATTTGTTTTAACCACTGCATAGACAGAACAAGCATCAGAAAATAGCAGCTGTTTGAATGTACGATTTAAAAAGCAGTGCTTTTAACTCACTCTTAAGGTACTGACACCATGTGACCTGAGGAGGGTTCAACCGAATATTTAATGATAATACATAAATACAAAAGGGTATTTTTATTGTTCATAAAATGAAAGGGAGATGAACACGATAACTTATACAAAAGTACTGTACCGCTCACTTTGAAAAACTTAAAATGGAACACTTTTTATCATCCACATTTTACTAATATTGAATTTCACACGTGTTTAATCTTATTGTGTGTGTTTTCCATGACTACTACCTATGGTTGTATCTGTTTAGATATTTATTTGCAATGCTTGCTAACTTTTCCAGCCAAAAATGCTTCTGAAAAAGGCTGATTGTGTGGAACTGAGGTGGGGAGCAAGTAATACACTGTGCACTTAACCCCACTGATCAACAGAATGCACGGAAGCCTTTGCGTCGGTAATGTGCTTGCTTAAATCTAGCACAAATCAGAGGTCTGTGATTTAAGATTTTTGTGATGAGAATTACTAAATCAATTCTGCAGCAATACATCAGAATGTGATTTTCTTGGTTTTGAGAGCCTTGGAATAGGGGTCTGATGTGAGGCATGATTAATTTAGCTGCATTTTTTGCCAATAATTATTTGTACATTCACTTTCTGTTGTACAACTACTGTACTTAATTGCTTTTGAATATTTAAGGTAATATGGCCTATTTTTAGTCACGATAGATATATGCTACAATGTAAATCTAGCTGCTATAGATTATTATTGAAAAGGAACTGGAGAAGAGAAAAGAAGGATACTGCCCCATAAATTGCTTTGCATCTAAAACACCAGCAGATGTCAGTATTGACCAAGGAATGCCAAGGAGGTACACTCTAAATTTAGGTGCAAGTCATTCACCCCAAGTCTAGTATTTTCAAGCTCCCCTTTCTTCTTTTGTTTTTAGTTTCAGATACAGTTACTTTGCAGACACAGATGTGCCAACACTCCTTTTCTAAAAGCTGACACTTAGTTTCTTTATCCCAATATGGGTTCATCTAAAATGCAGTCGAAGGTAAGTTCAGCGTAAATCTAAAGAAAAGTGTGGGAAAACTAAAGGGCTCTCATCAGCAATATCTCTACGCGTGGTTTCTGCCCCTACTGTACATCAAATAAAAATATAATACAAAAAAATACAAACAAAAAAAAAGAAATCAACAAAAAGAAGTGGGTTGGCAAATCTTTATTGAAGAAAAAAAATTATGATAAAAAAATATTATTAAAAATAAACAAACAATAAAACGCATAAATGGCATGCTTCTTGAATTGGTTCTTTGTATTGAAACAGTACCTTTTCACAAAGTGACAGCACAGTCCCTGCCTGTATTACAGCAACTTGTTCTTCATTTCTGAGGTTCTGGAAAAAACAGGATTAACAGTTTGCAACTATGAAACACTATGAAAATGGAAACAGGACATTTCATTACAGACTTTATTCACATCAAATTCATTTAAACCAACATACACCTTCCCACTCAAACGTTCTAATCTCATTTCTTTAACACCTTCCCACTCCAACGTTCTAATCTCATTTCTTTAACACCTTCCCACTCAAACGTTCTAATCTCATTTCTTTAACACCTTCCCACTCCAACGTTCTAATCTCATTTCTTTAACACCTTCCCACTCCAACGTTCTAATCTCATTTCTTTAACAATTTGCATTTTGGAGTTAACACTCCCATGTTCCAATTACACTTACGCTTTCATTAAGACACAACATTAGTCGAAAAACCATCGGTTATGTGATATCTATAGTTAAACCTCACAATTCTTATTATTTTCAATAGCTTCAATTTTAATGTATTTTAACCATAAAAAAAATCCCAGAACATTGTGTTTCCTTGTGTGGTTCTCCTTTGCCAGTGCAGTAACATTGGCTCTTATTTGCAGTAGAATACACAAGATACAATGGCCTGCAAAAACAGTAACTGATCTTAAAATACAATTGTTTGTTTAGTTTGTGATATAAAAGGAAAAACGCCATGCTACCTTTGCCTTACAAACTTCCCACATGTACCACCACTCTTACAGTAGATGTCAAAGACAAGCCACAGCTTTCATGACATCCCATAATGCTATCTGTGATAATGCCAGCTTTATCTACCCTTTCTAAAAGTACTGTTGCAGTTATGAAGTAAATATTGAATATGGATGTTTCACAAAATGAACCGGATGCTATTTTGTTATAAAATAACAATTTTGAGACTTACTCCATTATCTCCAAGGATATCAAGCTTCTTCATGAGGTCCGGAATGACAACATCCTGAAATAAATGTCAGCGTTTTACAATGAATTGCGTACATTAAAACATTTAAACATTCCATCCCACCTGTATCAACTTCCAGGTACCATAGTTTGACAAGCGACACACTGACAAGCGTAGTGATCATTACTGCATTTAAAGGTAACCTTTTCCATCTCTGAGTCCTTTAACTGGAATGCTGCTGGTAACCCTTACCTTTATCCCCTCTTGGTGACAGTGAAGCTGGAGAGCACTGCTGTTGTTCTCAGAGAAGGCTCCAATATGAAGATTAAAAGCCGGTGACCTGCGCTCCCGTTCCTGAAACCACAACATTCGTTTAGCCTGTTTGAAATCGTTCTGTTTTCTTTCCATATCAACTGCAGTCAGTGGATTAAAAGCTTTTTAAGACTATCTGATGAATGCCAGCAGTTTCTAAAACTGTAAATTGAACATAAACAATGGCAGAGTAAAACACCGCCCTGCCCTGTAATGTGATATGTGTACACACTGGTATTTAACATTTAACTTTAAACCTTTTTTTATGTTAGTTTAAAAGAGGAGCCCTATTATCCACTTACAGGGAAGCTCAACCTTTCTTAGTAATTCTGACACTGACTAGGAGTTAATGCAACAGGCCCTAGGTTTGTTCAGGGGTTGAACGCCAGGATAAGCCACTCCTGGGTTTTATAAGCACACTGGGGGGGGGGGAGTATTTTTCAAGGTGGTGCCAGGATGACCAAGGAGCTGTAAAATGGTACAATAAAATCCAGCTCTGGTTTACATCAGCAGGGTACAGATGGATCAAATCTCAGTCAGCATACTGGCTGTCTACATTTAACAGCTTAAAATAACTTTTTACTGTGGCAGAAACATATTTGACTTTTGACAATGATTTATCTCACATGTAACAACGTAACCCCGTCATTAAGTAATATGTATAATGAGATGAATAGCATGGGTGTCAATTCAAAATGGTGGGACTCATGAAATTATTATTATTTATTTATTTTTTTAAATGTAACTTAAAAAAACTTTGTTGGGGCTGTAAGCGGAGTTAGGATTTGGGTAGCATGCAAACTGAACTGAACTGAACTGAACAGAACTGACAGATATACAGGTACTTACATCACTTTGAAAACATGCAGAGGTTCTTCTGAAATGAACCAGGTGAAAAATCAAGGGTGCTTGGATGGGACAGGTTTCAGAGCAACTGAACAGAGGCCAAGATGATAAATGAAGGATTGGTATAAACAAAACCAATGAATGGGTCAAGTCTAAATGAAGATGTATGCTGTTGCTATGACGACATGTAACATGAATTCACACCAAGGAATGCGTTCTACTTTCAAGAATAAATTGAACACAGTCCTTGTTGTACCTTGGTAAAACTTTCAAGGCAGTGTAATCACAGATACAAAGCCACCCCCGGCCAACTTTCATTAGTGTTCTAGGTATGATATGTAATGCATACTACGAACTTAATCCTCAAACCTCAAATGTGCATATTTAATAAATGTACTTTAACAACGCAAACGTTGATAATAAAATCATACATATAATGTAGTTATACAAGTGATTTCTATTAAACCAGTGCATTAGATGTTAATAGAAGGATGTTTCATAGTATATCTTTGTAATGAGTGCAAATGAAAATAAATCACAAAATAATAATACATGCAGGATAAAATTAAAGTGTAAAATGAACGGATTAAGATGCAGGTAATTAAAAAGTATATCTTTTATTATTAATATTTAAAAGAAAGAGATTTATACTTCACATATTAGAAAATCATTTACATTTTTTTTATAAAGGCATTTTAAACATAATAAATTAAGTCAGTGAAAAATACACTTTTCAACATAACTACATTTATATAAAAAACAGTAACAAAAAAAACCTAACAACAATTATGTGTTTCACAAATGTGAGTGGTACCCTTCAACCTAAAAATAACTGTCTTTGTGAACATAAGTTTTCCTTTTGGGTTCAAACAGAATCTCCCCTCCAGTGGACAGTTTAGAGATGGAATCTCTTACTTCAAGCTCAAGGACTCGAAACTCTAACAGTTCGTTCTGGTCCTTTGAATCCTGCATCTCGGCCCTCAGAATGCCCTCATCCACCTCTAGTTTTGCGACCTAAAAGGAAAAAGGCAAAGGAAACTGGTGGTGGGCGGGGGGGGCATAGTAAAAACAGACCCTAAGCATAGTAAACAGACTACACATTTTATGGTGCTTTACCATTTCAGTTTGGGCTGTCTGTGTGTGTGTGTGTGTGTGTGTGTGTGTGTGTGTGTGTGTGTGTGTGTGTGTGTGTGTGTGTCTATATATATATATATATATATATATATATATATATATATATATATATATATATATATATATATATATATATATATATATATATATATATATATATATATATATATATATATATATATATATATATTAGGAGGCTGTGTGATCCAGTGGTTAAAGAAACGGGCTTGTAACCAGGAGGTCTGCGGTTCAAATCCCACCTCAGCCACTGACTCACAAGCACTTAACCTCCTTGTGCTCCGTCTTTCGGGTGAGACGTAGTTGTAAGTGACTCTGCAGCTGATGCATAGTTCACACACCCTAGTCTCTAAGTTGCCTTGGATAAAGGCGTCTACTAAATAAAATAAACAAACATATATACAAATTGCCATAACTTTTCACTACATTCCAGCCACACGATTTATGATTTCACAAAGGTAGCTTTAAAAATGTTCGTTTTTTATTCTATTACTAAGAAGAAGAAAAAAAGGCGACAAGGTGGATTCAGTTGGAGATGGCTTCACTTCCCATACTCTCAATCTTTACATCTCACTGTTACTTTACAGTACAGATGAAAAAATAAAACAAATATGTTACATTAATTAATTCAGTGGTGCAGGGTCCTCCAGATGAAACTAACAGGAAAATTATAATACACTGTCATCTACCAGGTCCGTATTGTCGCAATTAGGATCTGACAAATTGTCTCTGTGAGCCTGGGAGCTGCAGCAGTCAGTGATGGGAGACGTCCAGAACTCTGCACTCAAAATACTTCATGGAGGTTTGAATACAACTATTTGATTGTGCCATTTGGAGACATAAACCCACACAAACTATTTTGGATTCAATATTTTGGATCATGCAAATAGTCACTGGTCGCTATTTATAATAAAGGGTGGATAATGGGTGCTCTACTGAAACCTGATGATGACTAGGGTCCATTCCATGCACATACCATGGTAAAGTGTTACAGGCAGCCTTTCAAATTGCATGGAAATATAACCCTGATTACTCAAACCTCTGCTTTCCAGAAGTCTTAAGACACACATACCACAGGTATTTATTTGATTACTGTACTTAACTACCTCAACAGATTTTTTAAAAATCTTATAATACCATTCTAAAAAATTGCTTAATTAGATACTAACTATTTGTTGCAGCCTTTGTGGTTAATTGGTAGAAAGAGACTTTCCCATAACAGGTGGTTGGTGGCATTGGTTAAGCATTGTGGGCAGGTTACACTGTATACACAGTACTGTATACTGCAAATATTGCCATGTACACAAGTACAGTTGCATTATGTATTTCCTCTAAATTATTCAAATAACCCTAACTTTGATGAATGCAGTTTGACGCATGGGGTGAAGTGATTGTTGGTAAAACTGCTGTTTAGAAGGAGGGAAGGGTTCCTGTTTTATAATGTATTTGATGTAATCATAGAAACGCTTTCAATACATGAAATACCCAGCACTGCGCTTAGTCTCTGCAGACTTATCAAGCTTTCATATTGAAAATTGGAAACTGCTGACCCAAATTGCGGTTTCTATGTACCTTCTCTAAGAGCTCCTGGTTTGTTTTGATGAGGTGTTGTTTTTCCTCCACCCATTTGGAGTCCTGTGGTTAGAATACAGAAAGCATGTTCATTAAAAAAAAATAATAATAATAATAATAATAATAATTGTAGCACCACATTTGAAACAAGCATAGGTATTCTATTTACACCCCATTATTCTATAAAACTCATTTGACATATTTCCTAATGAATTTACAAACCAGACTGTATATTCAAATAGTTTGTAAATGATGTTATACTCAAGAAGACCTTGCAAAGAAGTGCTGTACATGTGAGAAGACCCTTCAGACTTAAAACAGCAGGAAAACACTGAACCATCTGAGGAAAGTGTCTCAACTGTATCGTTTTATTAGACTGAAAGGCCGATGCAGACAGTACTGGAAAGGCCTTTTTGAAAAGGTAACCTCTTTCAAACAAAAGCACTTTTGTACAGAAAATGAGACACTTAGCCATGCTTGAGAATCACTTTTAACCACATGCATTTACCACATGCAGACAACATTCACTGAACAGCCATGAGAACGACGACAAGACATAATGGGAAACAAACAGAACAAAAGGCAAGCCATGAATTGAAAATGGTGAAGCAAGGAGTTTAAAAAGGAGGACGGCAAAAACAAAGCAGCAGCAAAAACGAGGTAAAGGTTTACTTGTGAATTCATTGTTGTATCAGTTTTTGTAGTAAATTTGTTCTCATCAACACAAGTACAAACTTCCCTGTTCTTCCAATTACTGAGTGGTCACTGATCGAATGTATATTTTTATGCTGATCAAGGTGTCTGAATTGGATCACGCCCATTTTCTCTTTCAAAAATGGTTGTTTAAGAGCATTCCTCTCCAGTATACAGAACAGGGAGACAGGTGCTATAACGCGATGATGAAAAGATGATTGGGAAAATATGAATAATTTACGATATTCAAGTTATTTTAAGTTACGCAAACATTCATCTGGTAACCTAACAGTTAAAGAGCATTTCTGATATTGGCCCAAAGTGAGTGTTTAAGAGCAATCCCTACAGAGAATGCATTCATCTAAATCAGGGGTGTCAAACTCAGCTCCTGGAGGTTCCGCACTGTCTTCTGGCTTTCGTTCCACCTGAGCTCTCAGTTACTTAATTGGTTTAATGATTTGACTAACTGGACACATTTAACACTTCTCTTCAGGCCTCAACATGTTTCATAGGTAGTGTACCTTGAATCAAGTGCATTTTTAAAACCATCAACAGTAAAAGACCTTGAAAAATGTTAAATATGTCAAATTCAACAAATAATTAGATCAATTATGTTAATTGAGAGCTTAAGTTGGAATGAAAACCAGAAGACCCTGCGGCCCTCGAGGACTGGAGATTGACACCCCTGATCTAGTGTGATGTGGTCTTACCAAAGTTTAAACTATATTTTCATACCTTTTCAAATCAACAATGTGCCATAGTAAGTGTGCATTTTAAAATCTGACACAGGTAGACAAAGTGGGCTTTGTAAAAAAAACCACAAACAAAAAACCCTCAAAGCCATTAAACTGTAACTCTCCTTACAGCAATAACTATAAATTAATGCAGTAAAACAACGGAGAATCAAACACAAAAATGTGTACTTGATCATGTTTAAAACTTAACCATTTTTTTATTATTTTTTTTTTCAGTTGTCACCAATTATTTTTTGTATTTTCTCCCAATTTAGAATGTTTTTAGGCTCAGCTCACCGCTACCACCCCCACGCTGACTCGGGAGTGGTGAAGAGGAACACACACTGTCCTCCGAAGCATGTGCCATCAGCCGACCGCTTCTTTTCACACTGCAGACTCACACAGCAGCCACCTCAGAGCTACAGCGTCAGAGGACAACGCAGCCCTGGGC